>CM067321.1:13596341-13700630 GCA_034231615.1 Meghimatium bilineatum
CAAAGATTTATTAGAAAGTCAAGTTGTTTAAGGCATTTGATGAGATCACAACTTAAACATTTAGCAAACACTGGAAAGATCAAGATAAGAAGAGACATAGATAAGAGGCTTAGAGACAAAGAAAGAAATTAAATGAAGGGTAGTCGACTGTGGTACTAGAGAATATCACACACTGAACTTTTTAATATACAAGGAACATAGATTTATAGAGAAATACGATCTCCCATCACATTGTATGACATTTGATTGATTTATTGATTGATTGTAATGTCATTGATAGCATATATGACACTTGATTTATTGATTTATTGGTGGTAAATGCCACAGGTAGTATATCATATTAATTAATTTTGAATTGTTTTTATAGACAATATAAATACGTTCAGTAGTTCGTCATTGCTTTCTATGCTGTCCGGATGCGCAATTGCGTTCAATTTCAGTTTTCGAACCATGTACCCTGGCCTTCACAGACACACCCTGTACCACGTTGCCACAGAGGCGGACGTAAATACAATTAGGAAAACGGTTTAAATTATTAATAATAGTATTATTTTATGGTTTGTATCACTTCCACGGATCGGTTCCCTTATCTGTAGTCGTATCGCTAGTACATCTGGCATATCAAAGAGCTGGTTCCGGTACTAGAAATCAGTCTGGAAGCTAAACACAGTCAAGTATGTTCAACCTTTTCTCAGCTCTATTGAAAGTGCATCTTTTTCAGGACGTCGCCATCACCGAAGTTTCTTTTTTTAGCTGCAGTGATTTTCAAAGCAATATAAATACCACCGAAGACGGATGTGTTGGACCATTGACGCAAATAAAACAGCAACACAACGCATTTCCATTCTCTGGACTATATTCAACTGGAAATCTTGTAGGATCATTGTCCTGTTACAAGAGAAATCCAGCGGAAGTTTGAGAATGAACGCTGAAGAAGAAGAAAGCAATATAAATATGTTCAATAATTGTCCATTGCTTTCTGTCTAGGTATAGCTATTATAAATAACCTCATACAATGCATGGCACACTATTACTTGTAAGTTTCGCGATGAAAAAAAAATGTCCAAGTGATCACAATTTTAATAATTTGATAATCGTCTGTGCTTCTTGCTTTTTTTGTATTTCTTGTAGAAGGTTCCAGTTGAACCGTAACTTGGAAAATACCCGTGTTCTTATGTTCCCCGTTTATTGTTATTTATTTCTTACATTGTTTTAAAAAAAAATCTTTTTGCTCGTTAGAATAAATTGTATCTATTGTCAATCCCCAGGTGGTGGTATTGTCGTAGCTTCCACACTTGCCGTTGATTGTAGGCGTTTTTGAAGGAAATGTAATCTGCGCTCCAGAAAGAAGTGTTATTCTGGTTGAGGTGTGGTATGTTTATTGAGGATGGTCTTGATATTGTCTATCCACCTTTCCCTATGTCTACCGTTGTCTGTAACTGATTCCACCGTATTAGAAACTCTTATGGGAAGTTGATTATTTATCCTCATAAATTGTCCAAACCAGTGTATCTGTTTTGTATATATATTCGATGCATCATGTGATACCTATTTTCTTTCCGATGTTCTCATTGCGCAGTATATCGAGTCTGGTTGCTATAATAACCTTTCTTAGACATTTCATATCTCAAATTTCGCTCTTTCTCTTATGTATATATGTTAGTTGCCAAGTCTGGCGTTGGTAGCATGGTATTGTTGTAAAGTTGTTCTTAATCATTTGTTTCTATACTTCCGTGTTGATTTTTTGGATACAATAGCAAAGGTGCACGTGGTTTGTCACAGCATTTGACTTTTGATATATTGTTTCCATTTCTCTATTGAGAAGTCCTCTTCTGTAAAGATACTTCCTATGTACGTGCAATTTTAGTGTGTTAATCCCCATGTTGTTTGTGTTGCATATTTTTATAGTGAGTTGATGTAAGTGTGAAGTTTTTCTTCTTCATCATATAGTATGCTTTGACCGTCAGTGAAATGCAGCTCATTGAGTTCATTGTTAAGTTCGTCGTTCTCTGTTGTTTCTTTATTTATCTTATTATGTGTTTCTCTTATAATTCAGTCTATAGTCTATGTAGACGTTGAATAGAATAGGTGACAGCGCACATCCCTTCTGACTTCTGTATTTATTGTGAATGGTTTTGATACTTCATCTGTTGGTTTCACCTTGTTTTTACATTGTTTGTATATTGCTTTGATGATGTGTGGCAGTTTACCCTTGATTCCGTATATTTCTAGGGTACCCCATAGTATGTCTCTGTTTATTCTGTCGAACGCTTTTTCTTGGTCGACAAAGATAATGTTTATATTTTTTATCATATGCTATAGCTTTTCCGCTTAGTTGTGTAATGGTCAATTGTGCATCTCTGCATCCTGCTCCTCTTTAGAAACCAAACTGCACTGAACTTAGTTGTTGTTCTATGATCTGTATTGTTCTTTGTTTAGTATTTTAGCCTATATTTTTCCAGTATGGCTGAGTAATGAGATGCCGTGATAAGTTTCACTTTCTCTTTTGTTAATTTTGTTTTCCACATTGGAAATGTAATTGAGTTTTGCCAGTCACCTGAGACTGTATTTTCTTCCCATGCTATTGAAAATGCTATGTTCAGTCATTTCACACATATTTCTCTTCACACTTTGAGTGATTTGATTGTTATTACAAAACCACACGATGATTTATTTTTGGGGCTATTTTGTAATTGTTGTTTTATATTTATTGGTACAGTATCGCTGTTTCTTGATCTTTTAATGTATATGTGCATTCAACTGTAGTATTTAGGTTTTGTAGTTTTTGGAAATATTCCTTGCATCTATTCATTCTTTAAGATTGATTTTCTCTCTAGAGTGGTTATTATTGTTGTGGGGTCATATGTTTCGATCTTATTCTCATTGAGTTCACAATCTTGAAAAATATCATGGGTGTGTACTATATATGTGGACTAGTCTTTCCCCATATTTAGCCCGTGAATTATCTTTGGCTATTTTTATCGCATGTTTGGATTGTTTTCTAACCGTCTTTTATTGCAGGTAGTGGTGTTTTTGTTTGGAATTTAACCATGTGTTGAAACATTTATTTTTTTGTTTAATGGCGTTGTGTATTTCTTCGTTCCACCACGTTGTCTTCTGTTTCTTTCTTCTCTTATTTTCTCATTCCATATATCAATAACAAAATGTTATAATATGTTCTTCGAATGTCTTCCATTCTGTCTCGAGGCTAACAGTTCGATGAGCCTGATATGCCTTAGACATCTCTTGTAATAGTGAACTTTGAATTGTTTCTTACAGTTTGTATTTTTTGTTTGTTTCAAGTTTATGATAGGCTCGTCTTTTTTGTCTTCTCCTCTTATTTTCACATTCTCAGCATTTTAATATAATGCCAGTACAAGAAACCACAACACAATCCGGCTGTGCACTCATCCCTATGATACTGTTGACCACCACCTTTTTAAATGCCCAGCACTGGATGACATCAGGAAAATGCTTCTCCCTCCAGGACCAGATAAATGGAACACATTATATGGAACAAAACAACAGCTCACAAACACATGCACTTATCGCACAATGACATTGGGTCAAATTTCATGAGTCCATGGACCGCTGGTACAGCAACCAAAAAAACCAACATAGATGCCACATTAAGATATTATAATGTTGTTCACACGAACCTGTTATTATTACACAATTAATCCCTGAATATGAAATCTGAAAAGTGAGCTGTGACTACGTTTACTAATCTCCAATTTAAGAGTAATATGTGTTTTTTTCATATGTGTTATAATGTGTGTTTTTTCATGTGTGTTATAAAATGTATTATAATTTGTGCTAGCACGCATGTTATAATGTGTGTTATATGTGTTATCATGGGTGGCAAATGTGTTATCATATGTGTTATCATGCGTGTTATCATGGGTGTAGTAATGAATGTTATAATTTATGTTATAATGTTTGTTATAATGTGTGTTATCTTGTGTTATACTGTATGTTATAATGTGTGTTATCATGTGTGGTATAATAAGTGTTAATGTATTGTGTGTGTTATAATGCGTGTTATCATGAATGTTATCATGTGTGTTATAATGTGTGGTAGTTTGTGTGTTAGAATGCGTGTTACGATGTGTGTTATAGTACGTGTTATAATGTGTCTTATAATGTTTCTTGCAATGCGTGTTATAATTCGTGGTGAAATGGTTATTATAATTTGCGGTATAATTCGTGCTATACTGTGTGTTAAAATGTGTGTTATTATGTATGTTAAAATATGTCGCAATCTTAAACTATCTAATATTTTTTCACGCTGACCTCTACGATCCCTCTTGCCTGCTATCTTTCCGTTATACCTATGTTCTTCAAGCTACCCTGTCCTACAACCTAGCCCAAAAATAAAATAAAATTGTCTCTTTCTGATATTCTTAAGTGCGTATCCCTGGACTCATTTAACTGTTCTGAATGTTCGCGTTATTTTTCCTTTCTATCTGTCAATTGTATTGTAGACATTATTTTTTATATCCACATCCTTGTTAATTCTAATTTTCATTATACTGTATACTCAATGTCCACAATTCACATTCTTATATTAGAATATATGTTACGCAGCTATGAAAAACCGCTGAACTCCGACCCTTCTTTTTTATTGCGTTCGCTCTCTTATAACCACAACAAATAAATCGTGTGATTTATCGTTGAAATACGTTGTGCTGCAAGTTAAACTGTGATATTTGCACCTTGGCTGGCTCACATTGTGGTCTGGATATCCGAGGCCCAGCACACATCCGTTTTTGTCATGCCTTTAATTCGGGTTGTAGGCTTCCCTAGTCCGTGACAGGTTGTATATCTTCGCTCGGCATGCGGGTATATTTTGACTCTTCACCGAGATTATTGTATTTCACGTCTATCTCGCAAGAGGTGTTCCGCTGTCTGTGTAATTAGACGACATGTGCAATTAGTCGTTCTGTGCCTGTACCGATCGAGTACTGAACCTTTTCTCATCCGCGAGCCTGGTTCCGGTAGAGTAAGAACCCGTCAGAAGAGTTGGACCCCTGCTCTTTCGCCTTCTTAGCCGAGGTGTCGTCCAAGTTTAAGTTTCACACCACGCGATTTGGGAGCAATGCTTATTCTCGAGCCGAACGACCTTGTTCAAATCTTGCCTGAGCCCCTCGGGTACGGAACACAATATTTCAGCGAGCATGTTTTCGGTATATGAAAGCTCGACAATAGAGTGTGGCCAGGGCTCCTTTCATTGTCCCGTTTGTACCTATGCCCATCGGGTACGGAACCCAAGCATAATGTCTGCAGTACTTTTCAACATATACGCATAGCACATCATACAGGGGGCATTACATGATTACAACCATGTATATATCGATAGCAGGTCGCCCTATTTACAACTTGTGTTTCGTTGATGATATTGATCTTATTGTTGGGTCAGAACAATCATTGCAAGAATTAACAGCAAAGTTGGAAAAGTTATCAGCAAGTGCGTGATGAAAATCAACATAGAAAAAAGCAAAAACTTGGTTAATACCAGAGACACATCAAATCAAACTAACATCATGATCAATGAACATACGCTAGAGGTGGTGAATACCTTCAAATAGCTCCGATTCAGTATACATAGGATTGGAAAATACAAAGTAGAACAAAAATAAGAATGGAGATGGCTTTAGCGATCAAGGTTAACGGTGATTTGGAAAATCAACATCAGTGTTGGAGTAAAAAGTCAAACTGCATAAGTCGCTGGTGCTTTCTGTTTTTATGAATGGTTGTGAGAGTTGGACACTCACTGCGGACATGGAGAGAATTGCAGGATTTCGAGTACAAATGCTACAGATGAATTCTACTAATTTCTGTACGGAACATAAAACCAATGTGTACGTAATAAATAAAGTAGAGATATATGCAGGTGTACAAGAGACACTGCTTTTAATAGTGAACCGACGAAAACTATCATATTTCGACATGTATGCAGACATGATTCCTTGTCAAAAACAATACTACAGGAAACTAAAAAATGGGGAAGAAGCAGACGAGGACACATAAAGGCATTGACAGACACCAATAAATGGACAGAACAAGATATTTCCAATTTCATCTGCATCCGATAGAAATCGTTGGGTGACTATGTGCTGACGCATCTAATGTGGTACCCCTGCGACCCTGAAGGGTTACGGGTTTATTAATTGATTGATTGATAAAATCCAATAATATGTAAGCACTTAGTAATTTCCTGCCGCACATAAAATTTACCTAAAAGCTCCATGTCTCCCCCCTCCCCCGTCTAGTCAAATTATATACATTCATATGATACATGATTTTGCCATAAAACCACACAAAATGGTAGAACAACTTATCTTCACAGGGTCTAGTTATATTACTAATCTATATATCGTGACCGCAGTTCAATCACTGGTTCTGGTTATATTATTAATCTAGAATTACTCACTACTTCTCCGAAAGTCCAGTTATCACTCTCAGTGACTAATTCTCACTGTAACTATGTAAATGCCCAGCCCTCACTTATCTGCACAACTAATATCTATAAACTGCATTGCAAGCTCCTCTTCTTCTCGTTGCTGGATCATCTCGACATCATCTTTTCTCGTCCTTTGTTATTTTTTCACTTGAGATCCAGATTCTGATAGGAAGGTTTTCAACTTCATAATGTAAAATCTCTGTCAGTCACTTTATTATATAATCTAGACAACCAATCACGGCCCTATAGATTATAGTTTTTTTACTGTATCCCCAAACCACATGTACAGTTAATGTCTGCCTCGTGCATTTAATGATGCTAGTAAATACATTGTCAGTTCATTGTCAGAGTTGCACTAAGACAGACATACTTCTAGTATTTCATGGTGCATAATTATCCACCTGTAAAAGCGCAAAGGCAACCGTCAGTCCAGTAATATTCGTCGTGGTATCGCTCTACTGTCCATCGCTGGAAAGATATTTTCTAGAATCTTTTCGAACCGTCTTACTTCTCATTTTAATAAAGGATTATTACCCGAAAACCAACGCGGTTTCATTAAAGAACGTCGACCAACTGATATGGTCTTTGCTGAAAGACAACTTTAAGGAAAAAGTAAAAAAAAAACAAAAAAAAACACTGTCACCTGTACACAGCATTCATAGACTTAACAAAAGCATTTAACGTAGTAAGTAGAGAGTGACTGTGGAAGACTGGCAAAAAATAGATGTTCACGGACATGTATCTCAGTGGTGCAGCAATTACATGATGGAATACAAGCTAGATTTGAAGATGATGGAGAATTATCTTAAACGTTTCCTGTCTCAAATGCAGTAAAAAAGGATGTGTATTAGTACCTACCGTATTAAGCATCATGTTATCTGCTATGTTTTATTATGCGTTCAGAGATCTAGACCTGGGAGTAAACATCATAAATCGCATACATGGTATATTGGTCAGCCTTCGGCAGCTCCGAGCAAAGACCAATATCAAATAACACAAAATCAGGGATCTCTTATCTGCTGATGACTGCCCTAAATGCCAACTCTGTGTCTGATATACAAATTATTATAGACAATTAAAAATATTTACCAACTTTGGACTTACCATTAACACAGAGAAAACAGAAGTCATGTTGCAATCATCACTTAACAAAAGCTATCTCGAGTTCTGCATGAAGGTAAATGACATCGCACTGAAAATTGTGAATATATTCATATACCTAGGTAGTACGTTATCACAAGACTCCAACATTAATGATGAAGTATGTCAATAATATACAAGAATAACATAGACAATCAGCACTTTCGGCAGATTGTACGCAAATGTTTGGCGTAGAAATGGCATTAACCTACAGACTAATGAAAGTCTACAGAGCAGTGGTACTTCCAGTGCTGTTATACGCTAGTGAAACATGGACTGTGTATTGACGTCATGTGAGGAAACTACATGACGCGCCCTAAAAGCTACTACTGCCACGGAGACTATCGGGAAGTAAATGCTTTTGTATCCCCACATGACAAACGACTCTTCGTCTTAGTCACCGCAAAGCAATGGGAAAACTTGACCACCTGCACCGTCTGGTGCTAACCGACCTCCCACGTGAAGAAATATGGCGTGGTACGCGCATAACGAAACGGGTAGATATTCTGGCATGCGCATCCGGCCAACTATACTCAAAGTAAACGAAGACGCAACATGGGAGCAGGCTATAGAATGGGCTGCTGCAGACTTTGGTTTCCGTGCCTGCCCTATCTTCCGTGTCGACATTCTTGGTGCATCTGCGAAACTCAACGTAGTGCTTGGCCTACTCCTTTGCTACACCAAGGATGCCTATATCTACACTATATTGGCAGCATGTAAAAAAGGCCAATATAACTACAACAATACAGATGCTCCAGCGACATCTAGGCTATTTCTAGACATACATTTTTTCTCTTGGTCCTGGAGAAATATGAAGTGACAGGTGATTGGTCGAGCCACCTCAGTCTTTCGCTTGCAAGAGGTTCCCAAAATGACACATGTGTGTGCGGTGCCTACGCTATCAGCTCAACGGCGCCAGACACAATTTCGCGACTTTATAGATGCAGATAATGCCGAAGAATGGAAAAGCCAAGTGTGGACATAACTACAAGCAGAGTAGGCAGCCCACTAGAAACAAAAACGGAGCTGAGCCGAAGAGTTGCCCCGTCTAACTGCTTATGCACAGGTACAAAACCATATGCAAAGAGGTCGCAAGAGACACGCGAAATAGTCGAAGAAGCCTTGCGCGGCCAAACGGAAAAAGTGGCATCGGTTGCAAATGAGGCCATATAGTTAGTTCTTGGATACAGTAGTATTAACCAAGACGAAACAAGCTCTATGGTGGTTTTACAAGTACGCAGGAGCAGAGAAAGAAATACACGACAGGCAGCCAAAAACTAGTTCGACAACGAAGGGTCTGGTGAAGGTTCTCGAGGCTTTCCAACAGGTTTTTGAGTACTATTCGGACAATCATGGGTGCACAACATTCTGGCTTCCACTAGTAGGAAAGAATTACTTCCATGGCTTAGAGATTGTGGTAGCATCCGCGAAGGATTTTCTGTTGAAAGATTGTTAAGAAGTGTCTTGCAGGCCCATTTGAGGTGTCTCTGGACCAGATATCCACCGGTACGCAGCTCTTGAGGAAATATCACATAAATCCGACGCTATAGCGCCATCGCCGTGACGATAGCCGTGCATGGGGTGTTCTAACAAGTCCCACAGCCCATGGGTGCCAAGAAAGCCTCAGAAATCCCACTTGGCGACTATATATGCCAAAAGCTTGCCGAGAGAACCTTTCGCGGCTCGTCTTAAACTGTCTTCGTTTATCTACCAGTGGACGAAGAAGGGTAGCCCAACACAGATCTGGAAAAACCAGTGTATGGACACTTCCTCGAGAAGGCGGTAGGTAGTCTCGAAAGCACCAAAGTGTTACGGAAAATACAAAGCTAACTGCTATGCCGCCTTGATGGTGCACTAATAACACCACAGAAAACGTAAAAATGATGGGCGACCCTTGAGGGTGTAGTACCGGTTGGTACCAACACGCAAGTGTATGCGTCCATCACCCCACCGGATCTGAAGAACAATACACCCCCACATTAGCCTACATCATACAGCTCCAAAATTGATCAACATATCAATTGTTTAGATTTCGCTGTGTCGATAGACCTTACTATGGAATCCCAAGTATCTACAACTTTGGCAGACTTGTATTCGAGTTCGCCCCATAATGAGCAAACCGGCTCTTCGTCGTTCAGCCACCCGCAAAGCAGTGGCAGAACGTGGCCGCCTTTCTGGGCGGCTGACTGAGCGGCACCCCAGAACCACTAGCGTGAATGCAGCACAGGCAAGCTCCGACAACAGGCACACCCCATTCTACATCTGCGACGAAAATTACGCACCGCTATCATTTGAGCTGGAAGGGTTCAAGGTTCCATGTGGGTTGCAAGGTGCCTGCAGGACAATACTCTCTCGCTTTCAGGATCCCCCCAAAAATATAGATGAGGAAATACAAGCGTTACTGAGCAGCGAGAGGGAAGCAGACGAGTTCGCTTTCGCCGCCAACCAGTTGCAGGAGATGCCATCCTTGTCGCTTTTGAAAGCGGGCAGCAGATGCGTGTTCTACCAGAGTCCAAAAACAGGGCATGTAACAGCTCGACACTCTACGACTAGACAGAATTTCGCTTCCATGCCTATGATCGTTACACCTACCGAGGGTCTGCAATGTATGTCTTCGAAATCTTAGGAACCCTGTACATCTAACGCCTTCGCCGAAGACCAGATTGCAGCCAACCTCACGCTGCTCGAGAGCCCCAAGTTGCTGCACACTCTACAAATTGGCGCGAATAAAACGAAAAATAAAGCAATGAGGGTGGCGATCGAAACGGCGCCATAGTGCTCGGCAAGAGCGGCACCAGCAAGGCAAGGTACATCGCAGCAACTTCATTTTCGATGCACTTGTCTGTAGTGCCACAGAACTGCCGAACCTCACACCTACAGACTCGGCGTAGAAAGAACTCTTCGGTATCGGCCGCTTTGGAAGAGCAGCTAGCACACCGCCATATACTTTTAGAAAGGGCAATACAATCTGGCCCAAATCAGGGCAAAGCGTCGTAGACTGTAGACTGTTTCGAGGTTCATGGTTATACCCAAAGTTACACTGCTCTTGTAGGAACGCGTTATACACACACTATGCACAGGGTACGCATAGTAGGCGCAGTCTATGCACATGCTATACACAGCCAAGGCACTAAAGCACACTTCTTTGGAGCTTTCTTGGAAGAATTCCACAACTCGGTGGCCGTCCTACTGCGTTCTGATCTTTCGCGTATATACTCGATCTCCTTCCTGTGTCATTCCCATTCATCGAGTATTCGGGCTAAAATAGAGAAAGTCATATATTCGGCCAGATATAGCAGAATCTAGCGCGGTTGTGCAGGTAGTCCATAACACCGCAACGGAGCTCTGTAGACAGCTATGAAGTATTTGGGAAAAGAAGGGGCCTCGAAGGACTTTGGAAAAGGAAAAACCCCGCTACAATGTCACTAAGGCGAGGAACGGATGACACCATAGACAAAGAGAGCTATCGCAGGAGTAGCCATCACACATGGTTATGCGACCACCGCTCAGACAAATGTGCAGAACAATACGCCTCCATATTAGCCTACATCATACAACTCCCCTAGGTCAGACCCAACCCACTGTTTAGCTGTCGTTGCATCGATATATCCAAATATACAACCCCATGTTCTATGCATTTGGCAGCCGTGGCTCGAGTTCGCCCATATTGGGTCCATGCCACTTAGACGCATACGTTTTGGCTAGCTGGAACTCCGAATGCTGAAAATGTCGTGCAACTCATCTTTGCAGTAGTATCTCAATCGAAGCAGAGCGAGATGACCCTTATGTATTTATAGAGATTCGAACTGTCAAATGCAGTAGTATTTCTGCAGTTCGAACAAGCACAAACGAAGGTATACCGCACCAAGCTATAGTATGCACCAATCTTCCTTCTTGGAAACCTTTATCGGCCTTCTTATTTTCGCGTCCCTCGTGAGCCACCGAATGGTCGAGAATATGCTCGGGGTCTATGGGTTTTGTGTGGGCACACGGACGCGTCTTTTTTGCATGCCTATTCAGATTGTGCTTTGTGGAAAACTTCTGGCTAAAGCGGCCGCAAACATGTTGTTGACCATCCATTGTAATCTTTATCGCTATGTTATATATGGACAACCTTTATCGATAGTACATTGCCGTAAGTGGTGTCTCTACATGTCGGTCCTTCGGGACACACAATTTGTCGAACCGCTCTTTGAGTATATCGACCTTGCAATCTCTGTTCGCGAACATCTCGTACCTGTCTGTGGCAGGACCCCCAGAAACATTGGGTATATCTGTTATTTTTGTGCATGCGTATATTCTCTCTTCAAATAGAGCAACGCTTTATATCAATTGTTTGTGTATTACTATGCATTGTTATATATTATGTGTGCATATTCTTGTGTATTGCTAGGCATTGCTAGGTATTGTTAAATTGTTTGTGCTATATTTGCTTCATATTGTTGTACACATGCAATATTTGTTGGATATTGCTACACAAATGCTATGTGATGCATGCTAACGATATGCAGATGCTATATCAATATTCAGCAATAGTCAGCAAATATAGCGCAAATGCTACGCAAAAATAGTATAATTCCGTCTCGTCGGGTAAGAAATGTGGACGACATACGAGAAGAGCGGATGAACCTGCGGTAGGAAGAGCAGGATGACAATGAAGACTTCTAAGAAGAAAGAGTATCGTATACTATAGCTTGGCGCGATATACCTCCAAACTTCGTGCACTAGTCGGTCAATGTCGAAGAATTCTTGCTATGCTGCTACAGATACGAGTAACGACGTCACAGTTGCGCAAACAATAGTTTTCTAAGCTGCAGGTACCATTTAGACACCTGTATTTCTAGAGAAATAATTGAAATGGGAATACTCCGGCAAAAAGGAAGTGCAACATACTTTCTGTATTCAGAGTTCCGGACCCGAAAAGAAAAAAAGAAAATGAGCGTCCAGAAATGCGCGGCATTGGCCAATTTGGACGAACTCGAATACAAGGCTGCCAAATGTGTAGAACCTGGGGTATCAATTATGGGGCATATAGACGCAACCACATCGAAACTATGGATTTTATTGATCCCATTTGGGAGCTATATACCCTAGACTACTGTGGGGGTGTATTGTTCTACTCATCCGGCGGGGTGGTGGTCATACAGACTTGCGTGTTGGTACCAACAGGTACCCCCCCCCCCCTTCTGGTTGCATACAGACGGGACAAGAACCTGCGGGATTTACTGATTCGGAGTCATTTTAGGCCTGACGTCCCCTTCATTCTGGCACTATCAGCTGCAATCGCCCTAGATGCTACACCTGTCCGTATGTTACTCAGACCCGGTTCGTCACGTTCCCCAACGCCACCTTCTCCTGTGTGTCCCGGAATGTCATCTATGCCATCATCTGCAAGCGCTGCACCATGGCATACATAGGAGATACTGGTATTATACATGCTGACCGTTTCTGCGAGCAACGACATAGCATCAAACAACATTCGGGCTATCCTGTGGACGTTCATTACAACAGCACAGGCCATCGGGGCGACCACGATATTCAGGTGACGGTCATCAAATCATGCTTCTCCGACGACCGAACCCGTCTGGCGCTTGAGAACCGCAAAATATATGAATTCGGCACTCTGAAACCTTTGGGTATGAATGAGCGCTTGACATATGTATACTATCAGGTTGTTCCGTCATCTCTCGGTCTTGTTTTAAAATTTATTCAGCTTTGTTTTTGTACACATCCTATTTCTGCACATTTCCGGTTTGTATCACATTTGAACTCATTTCTATCACTTCGACCAACTTACCAGACAGTTGAACGAAAGTTGTGTCGTCCCTACTTATTGTCTTTGATTTATATGTTTTTGTGATCCCTGATAAAGACCTTTCGGTCGAAGCATCGATTTGTGCGTGTGCCTATATGTGTTTCGTACAATAAGCAAAACTGTATTACCGCATTTCAAGCTTTACCTATCGTAGTATCAATACAAGTTTTCATCGGCGGTTTATGCTATTGTACGTTATCTGGAAACATGTTGAGCATATGAGATCTCATTCTGCAATGAGTGCTCGTTCAAGATCATGGACATCGTTGATGATATGCCGAAAGACATGATGTGGAGTTCATCTCACGCGTGCTAAATCGCATTCATGTCAGATTTGAGTGCTGGACAATCCAGAATACGAAAAGTTTTCTGAGATAAGAAATGCATGGTAATAATTGTTGTGTAAAGCCTAGCTTTATCTTGCTGTGTGAGATCTAGCGTTATATTGCTGTGAGAGAACTAGCGTTATCTTGAGTGAGAGAACTAGCGTTATATTGATGTGTGAGACATAGCGTTATCTTGCTGTGTGGGAAATAGCATTATCTTGGTGTTTGAGATCTAGCATTATCGTGGTGTGTGCGACCTAGGGATAAATGTTCCAGTGTTGGGTAACAACCCTAAACATGAAGCAGGTGGCTGGAGTAACACCGGGCAAATGTCAAGATAAACAAAAATAGGTAGATGTGTTACCAAAATAAAACATAACACAACCTAACAACGAGATACAGGGACAGACAAAAGTGCGACCTAGCATTATGATGGTGTGTGAGAACTAGCATTATCTTGGTGTGTGAGACCTAGCATTATGTTGGTGTGTGAGAACTAGCGTTATCTTGGGGTGTGAGAACTTTCATTACACTGGTCAACATCAATTTGGTAATATTTTTGTAACAGACGAAGGATATTTGATTGTGCTGAATACATAAATTACATTGGTTTTGCTTAATCAGGTCAGGTTGTTTTTTTTATCTAGCACCACATGATGTTTTCTTATAGGTGGGTCATATTCCATGTCAAATAAATCAGTAAAATGACAAATAGTTACCACATATTTGATTAAAAGTGAATTTTGTCATAATTAAAAGAACAATTTTATAGGAAGCAAGTATGTTTTTGTCACATCCATGGATATTTTCACGCCATATGTTGCAAAATTGCTTTTAATCTATCTTGGAATATAAAAATCATGAAGATATTGTTCACCTTCTGCAGAAGCTTGGAGTGCAACATTATGAACCCAGAGATTGAAGACTGTTCATTGACAGCTGCAAGAGATCACTAAAATGTGTTCTGTTTCACAATGACACTCATTTTCTTATGTACCCATTGCTCACTCGACTACACTGAAGGAGAAGCATGAAGCGCTGAAGTATGTGCTGGATAAAGTTTCTTATTATCGGCACGAGTGGTATATTTGTGTTGATTTGAAGATGCTGAATTTCCTGTTGGGATCACCGTCTGGCTTTACAAAGTAACCCTGCTTTCTGTGAATGTGGGATACTAGGGACAGGTCTCAGCACTGTACCAAGAAAGACTGGCCTGGACGAGAAGAAATGGTGCAGGTAGATCAAAGAACATCGTCAACAATCCTCTGGTAGATGGAAACACGATACTATTCTCACCGCTGCATATCAAACTTGGCGTGATTAAACAGTTCACCAAAGCGCTGAACAAGGAAGTGGCTGTTTCATTTACTTGTGCCACGCTTTTCCAGGATTAACCATAAAAATGTTGAAAGATGGCATATTTGATGGTCTTCAAGTTCGTCAGCTCATCAGAGATCCTGAGTTGGAAAAATCAATAAACAAATTAGAAATGGAAGCATGGAAGACCTTTGTTCTGATTGTGAAGAATGTTTTGGGCAACACCAAAGCCAGTAACTATGAAGAAGTTGTCAACAATATGCTGACTGATTTTTAAAAAAAAAAATGGATGCAACATGAGCATAAAAATGCATTATTTATTTTCACTTATGGATCGGTTTCCCGAGAATCTTGGATCAATGAGTGACGAGCAGGGAGAGAGGTTCCATTCACACATAAAAGAGATGGAGATCAGGTATCAAGGACATTGGGATGCATTAATGATGGTTGATTACTGCTGGACTCTGAAGAGATGCATCCCTGCAGCTGAGCAATCCAGAAAGTCGAAGAAATTGAAGTTTATGTCTTGAATTTTTTTCAGTGATCACATAATTTACATGCCCTTACCTTTTTCAATGTCTCCTCTTCATTTATATAATTCCATGTTTGTAACATTTAATAAATACATTCTGTTAAATACTTTTTATGTGAGAAATGTAAAACATAAGTCAACTACTAATATCACGAAAATGTAGTTATGAATAGAAGGCTATAGTCAGAGAGTTTAATTTTGTAAAATCAATTTAGAAAAAAACCTGAACTGATTGAGAAAAAATGGATGTCATTTTTGACTTCAGTGGCATAAAATGCTCCTAATTCAGTTAAACAATTATAGACAACTTTCAACATCATTTTTTTAACCAGTGTTATCTTTCTGAGTAAGACGTAGCGATATCTTGATGTGTGAGGTCTAGCATTATCTTGTTGAAAGATTCTTAGATCTTAGATTTTGTAAGATATTCACTACAATAGACCCAATACTTGTTTATGTAAACATCATCGATGTCGTTAACACTGAAATCTTGAAAAGGGGGGAGGGGGGTACGGTGGTCAAAGGAGAAACCACCCCCACACACGTAGTTTCCTCATCTATATCTGATATTCTTAACGACACATGCATTGGTAAATATTTTTCCGTGAAGACGACACATTTCAATTCTCCGGTCTGTAATGGGCACATTAAACCGGCTTTCATCAGAGTACAGTATTGATCTCCAGTCTGCCCTTTACCGACGAATATTGTGTTGGACCCAAGTAAGTCTGTAGGTGCGGTGACGTATAGTAAGGACACTACAATTCCTGGGACGTTTGTTTTGCAAGCCAACGGAATAGAGTCTCCGTATATCATCCTTGCACTGACAAATCTAATAACAAGTGTAAGAACTGATTTCTGAGTTGCTGTTAAGAAACTACCTCACATATGCATTGATTGAATGTGGCGATCTTGACATATCGTTGTTACACGAAGCAGGCTAGGCCTTAGACGGTAATTTGCTGTACCTGTAGCCAGAATATCCCATTCAGCCTCACTATAGTTAAATGTTCACAATTAAAATACCTGGAAACTTTTGTGGTCACCATACACTACTCAGCATACCAAACGCCTGTCATCGCTCATGTAACAAGACATCGCAGACGCACAAACATACTTCCTTTCGATGAAAATACAACATGTCTTACTTCCTGAACCTCTACTAATGTGTATGACACATTTCAACTTGATTCGACTAAAAATATTGTTAGAATTAAGTTTTAAGACCAGATATTTTAACATTAAAGCACATTACAAATTGATGCAGGTGTTGATACACAAGGTCTGTTGTAACGCTCACTTTGATTGGCTAATAGTAAATGAAATACTCCATAATGACATTCAGTGTTTTACTTCGTTGTTCATGTGTTGTATGTAAGACTTGGTGATATAAATTGTATCTATGACGGTATAAAGTCAATCAGTTGAGCATACTAGCAGTCACGATTTATTGTGCATTCATAAACCAAACTTGTTCACAAAACATGACTTATGTGATGTTTTATTGTGTAGGTTTCTTTACACTGTTTCTTTGTCAAAGTGAGTATGAAATTTGATAACGCTATTAATATTATTGTACATCTTTAACGTTAATGATATAACCTGATCATGATAAAAAATATTGTTAACATTTACTTTTATTGTTTTTCAGGAATCATGCTGACAGTGTATGTTTGTAAACATAGTCATTTATTGATTTTAATGAATTATGTTGACATGTTATCCTTATTTCATTGGTCATATTACGGACATACTGACTAAGCTGTTGCAGATCAATGTAGAAGTATATTTTGTTTAATTCTTCTTCTTCTGCGTTCTTTATCACACTCGTGTATGTTTGTGGAATGTAGTCAGAAGAAAAGATACCACCTACAATAACAAAAATCACGTCCCTGCAAATCTGTAACGGGAAACATGCTGTAATTGACACACTCTCCGAAGAACAAAATGAGATGTGTAATGGTTCACAAGGTCATTATGGCATATATTGCCTTTGGTTGAAACATCCGACATCTGAATGTCTTCTGCGTTACTTCTACCCAGTATGAGATGGACAACCAACTCCATTAAAGAACATCCTTAGTCGCCTAATACTACATGTATGAAATCTAACATTGGGACTGTTTTTGCTCCACTTTCGGTCCCACCAATGAATTATTTAAAGAATTATTAATTATTGTTATTGTTCTCCTTGCAATTCATAATTGGTTAGTTTAAAATTAGTGTTCATAATTAATACAAGTTGGTCATCCACGACGAAGAAAATAATTTGAAAAAACCAAATAAGTAAATTATTAACGAATACGAATATTCGAGTAAGACGAATATTCAAGCACACATCATTAATAATGAAAACCAACTGAACACCCACAAACTGATATCAATCGTGAAACCTATCCCAACAACAACAAACATAATAAACATAAAATTACACCAATCTTGAAACATACATCTATCACAATGAAAAACATAAGACAAATAATATATTGGATTTTGATACCATCATTGTTCTAATTTTGATACCATCATTGTTCTAATTTTGATACCATCATTGTTCTAATTTTGATACCATCATTGTTCTAATTTTGATACCATCATTGTTCTAATTTTGATACCATCATTGTTCTAATTTTGATACCATCATTGTTCTAATTTTGATACCATCATTGTTATATCAATATCAGACAATGATACTAATTAATTACACAACACAAGAGATAGCTTACTGCGAATACGTTTGAGATGAAATGTTTATGAAAAGCCAGAGTTAGAATCAGAAGAGACCATCTGAAGAATGATTACACTGGTCAACATCAAATTTGCTGTCTATGGTTTTTCTTACAGATTTAAGATAATTTTATTGTGCTGAATCCCAAAATCACAATGGTTTTACACAATCAGGTCAGTGTTTTATCTAGCGCCACATACTTTTTTTTATAGGTGGGTCATATTCCATGTCAAATCAATCAGTAAAACCACAATTGATTTCCACACATTTGATCAAAAGTTTGTTTTTGTCCTATTTTAAAGGACAAATGATATAGAAAGCAAGTATATTACTGACCTGTAACGATACCGTCATTTACCTAACCTCTTGAACTGGCTGGTAGGTTATTATCATATTGTATTAATACAGGTATCCACACACATGTGTACATTTGTTCAAGTCCAAGGTTTAAGTCTTTATAAGTTCTGGTTCGTGTTGGATGTGTCCAATATCATCTGTTAAAAACGTTAATGTCTGTCCGTCTTCTTGTTTTTGGATTAATCGTGGTAATGCACATGTTACATTCTGGATTTTCAGTCTTGTAGTCATGTAAGCTTCAATAAAATATTGTTGACGTCAAAATGTAGGCGAGGAAAGTACGTAGGAGAGGTATTCAGGCTCTACTCTCTTGTTGTTGGTACGTATGGCATACAATGTAGCTGTCGTTTTTGACTATGGATATGTCAACCTTCCTTCTCTATAAGTTGATCTTCTAAAATAAATGTTGAACATATGTCTGCTGAAGTGTCGATGTCTGTTTTACAAATATATTCTATAGTTGCAATCCGCTTAATATAAACTTGACTTAAATGGTTATTGGTAACACTGTTCTTATACTAAATTCAAATGATTGGTGAAGTTCTGACTTATTTATATTCTGGTTACTTTGAATGTAATTAAAGAATTGTTCATTTTACCTCTAGTCTCAATTTTTAGAGTGGCAGCCCTGAACATGCATGTTGCATATACTAGCAGGTTCTTAATTCGACATCCGTTTTGTCATTTCATGAATGTCATGTTATAACTTTTCTCATCTAGTTTAGTGGCAACCTTGTATTAACTACTTTGGTGTGAAATAATGATCAATCCATTTGACAGATCTCACATTGACTACACGTTTCTGAAAAGATTATACTTTCTGACTTTTCTTCTATTTTTTAGAGTGGCAATCCTGTGTATTATTCGGTTGTGTTATTGTATTGTTATAATTATTCCTTTATAATCTATTTGATAATTTCTTCTATTATGTCAAGTATATTATTCCTTATCTATTTCCTTCTAGATCAACGTCTGTTATTAAATCATCAATACGTTTGAGCAACAAACATTATGTTCCACGAATGACCCAGTGACCTGATTCTATCTGCATTAATATTACGAGTAGTCTACTAGCTATTACTTGTCTACTCTTACTTACGCACACTTGGTCAGACTACACAACAGTTTATCAAATTGTTCTACTCACGTAATATAGATAATACGAATCGTCCAAAAACAAAAATATATCTCTTCTATCTCTTCTCTTAATACCTCTTCTCTTTCTATCTCTTATTTACGTACACTTCTAATTCTTGAACTGTGTTCTGTTGGTTTGATTCTGGTTGTTTTCTCTTTCTTTTGTTGTTTCCTCTAAACAACAAATTGCTCCAAGGTCCTTCCTTTTCATTCCTATCTCTTCAGTTCTGTCGTTTTAAAAGTTGTAGTCGTTATGATTGAATTCATGACGTCTGATGTAATTATGTGATGATCTTTCACGTTTATTTGGTCGTTATCTCGTTATAAGTTGTTACTTCATCTGTCCGTTGTTAAAATAGTTTAATCTGTTCTTGTAGTTTTGTCGTCCAATTGCATATGATATAAAAAAATATCGGCAGATTTTCTAGCTTAACTAGAAAAAGCCATTGGTAATTATTCTTAACATTATAAAATCTACCGTCCTCTCTGTCTGTCGGTGTGGGAATGAATATCAGTTCTTCCAAAACTGTCCTAAGTCACTGTCAGATTTCTACTCAGTCAGCTAAATTTCATAAGGATATCTTTGATTGTAAGTTCTCAAATCATATGAATTGATTCGACTTCGGATCTCCAATGTTTACACATTATGTTTAAACTACTGCTAACTTAAAAGTTCCTAACTTAACTACTTTGTCTCCCTAACACTTACTGAAAATAAACGCTTTTTCCTTTTTAACTCTGTTCAGTTTGACGCCCAGGTGATTCTCAACAATAGGTTTCCGTTACTCGTCTGAGCATATAAATCAAAGTTGTCTGTTTTTAAAAAGGGCAATAGATCCCTTGCTTAACCAATAATGGATTACCTGCCTTTGTCCATATAATGAATTACAATTTTCACCGTTTCTGATGTCATATAATTTTACATTTTATCAAACTCATAGAATGTGACGGCTACATTTCGACCAAAAGACAATTATCAGGATACCAATTGAAACAAAATTAAAACATGACGCAGAAAACGAACAGTAAGGACAAGGACGGTGACACTGGTATATGTAGTATAAATTGACATAAAAAATGACAAGGGGCAAGGCAAATACAAAAATAGCTACAAAATATTGACAGGAAACAAACAGAAACTATGTATCGACTAGAGTCATACATGAGACAGACGCTCATTAATGACGTCGGGTTTAAGAGTGCCATATTGGTAAATGTAGCGGTTCACAAGCGCCTGATGTGTTCGTTCGTCAGAGAGCACGACTTAATGGATGCCACCTAACTGTCCTGTCGACCCGATGGCCCGTGCAATTGAAGTGGACGTCTAGAGGCAAACACGAATGACTTTGTATGCTATGCAGATGTTCATAGAATCGGTCTGCGAGCCTCCTTCCAGTTTCAACTATATATGTCATTGCGCAACGCTTGCATATGATGGCATAGATGACGTTGCGGGACACACATGTGAAGCTCTCCTCAATGATGAAGGTGGCTTTAGGGAATGTGACAGACCGGATCTCGGTGACATAGGCCCACGTGTAGCATTTTCTGCGTTTGCATCTGATGGTGTCAGAATGATTAGGAAAGTCAGTAGACGACGAGGTCGTCAACATACATTATTTCATATCAGCTGATTCATATCGCTAAACTCTTCATGATGAAGCTCCCAAGTTTCTGCAAGACTGAGCGCTTTGTGTCAGTGCTCTTCAAGGAAATTGTGAAGGGCAAACGCATTGTTCATGGAACGATGGCATCCGCGGGTCCGAGATTTGAAAACCGGACGAGATTCTGACGCTACTGGTCGATTGTCAATGGTTTGTTTGTGATAACCACGGATAGCCGTTTCCCATTAACGCTTCGCGCCTCGCGAAGGGGTAAAGCTTGCGAACGTACAGATAATTTGACATTTTGTAGAATTGGCAATAACTTCTATAAGCTTAGCTCTAATATTGGATCAATTCTAGCACGATATATTTTAAATATGGCGCACCCAATTCGGAGGCCATGCTATGGCTGATTTGGGTGATGAAGCTCGACCCGCCCCAGTGGTGTTAGAAGATTGAACAGACTTTGCCACCGTATGTCCTACAAGAGGCACAGATGAAACGATCTTAAATGCCGTGGGTACTACAACTAAACTCCGCGGAAGAGTTAGAAACGTAAAATGGGAGCTACTTAAAAATAATGTAGATATATTTTATGAGTATTATGGGCACACGTAGAGTATGATAACATATTCCTGGACTACAACGGGAGGTTACTTCTCATAGGTAATTCAAAAATAGATATCAGAAAACCCGATGGCGAGCCGTATGCTATATCAACATTAAATAACCGTGGAGCTAATGTTATGGCTAAACTAAGACTTGGGGGTTGAATCCGGCAGTACGTCCAAAAACTGATAAGGCCGTGCGAAGCCTGGCTGACGGGCTGTCCCAGACCATGCAATATACTGTTGTGGCACTGCGAAGCCTGGACAATAAGGTTGCCCAAGCTGAGACTGCCCCAATCCGCACCGATGATGGTGACATTATACAATGGGCAAATGCCGTTATCAATGTCCTATATGACCCACAAACTACTACGGCTTTGAAAACCATCTATGACCCACCATTAAACCTCAAGAACACGATCACGTCGTTGAAACTGTTAGGCAGCTGGTATTGATCTGACCGCCGAGCGAGGCATTTCAGACGACGTTATGGATTTGTAATGGAAACAGCGAGGTTTATTTCCACTGCAAGACATATAAGCGAACAAGACAGCCTTTACTCGGATCAAAGACCATGCTGGCAACATGCATTCTAAGATATTGACAATAGATGCTGAAATCGCCCGTCGAGGGGAGAAAATCAGGAAAGTCCCAAGACACAATCCCGGAAAGATGAAGTGAGAGAACGAGATCAACTCGTAGCGTTGAAGGAGATACTTCAAATGGAGCTAAATCACCCTAGCTCTTTAAACCAAACCCAACTCGCCAAGATTCGCACATCTTTAGAACACTTTCTCAACGACGATTGGGTGAGAGGTTAAGGAATTTGTTTCGAGAGCAAGGGGTCACAAATGCAAGCATTCTAACAGCTTTCAGTATGATCAGTTCGTCTCTTGTCTTAGCCATCACTGGAGGTATACCATCACCGCACCCCTTGACCCACCCAGTGCGGGACCAAAACACAAAATCAACATTATTACTGGCATACTAAATGTGTCCTGGTATTGAGGATCGCTTCTGGTAGATCAACCGTCCTAGTAATAGCGTCTTCGAGATTAGCCAAGAATTGACGTTGGACATCAAGCGCCATACCAATCCCAATAACAAGGGTTAGAGTCCGGCCCTGGGATCCTACGATTGCCCATACGTACTTGCGAATTGAGTCATTCAGCCTCTCAACATCCCCCTGCGTGAAGCCTTCACCCTTACCTTAGATGAATGCAGTCCATGGTTTGATGACGCAAGCCATCCTGGGCGATAACATTGATATAATGGACATTGCATGATGTCGGTTCTGTTAACGGTTGTCGCTGGGCAACATGGGCTACCATGTTTCTTTAATAAGTGCCATCTCGCAGCATATGATACCCATTCTTTGTGCCCATCGTTCCAAAGTGAGGTGCTGGTAGCCGCTTGGGCACGATACACATTGCTTAAGTTGATATAAAGTGAGCTCAGTCTATTATATTTACCCTCGATGCGTCAGTCGGTATCGGCGGACACTTTGAACTCGTTTCAAATGTGCTCATACTCTCTGCTGTCGTAAGTAGTAACATATTTAAGTACTGTATTATATTTGGACTGGCCATGTATTCATAAATAAAGTATGTATTAAATACCAGAGGAGTATGGTTGTCTAGTTGTTCTTTGGTTCGTGTCTGTTTTGTATTAAAAAATAAATTGGTGTATAACGTGTTTTGTATTATTGTGCACCCATGCTTAGAATGCTTTTCTCAAGTTCAGTCGAGCAGGGAATATCAGCCCTGGCTATTGACAGTGGTTATCAGCAGCAGAGCTTGACAGTGGATATTTACTACAGGATATAAGCATGAGAAATCAGCACCGGATATCACCACCGGATATTAGCACGGGATATCGGCACGGGATATGTACAGGGTCTATGTGAGAATAGTCATAAATGATGATGTTTCATAAATATAAGCTTGTCAAAATGATGTATGAAATTAGTGAGAAGTGTTGGCATGGTTTTTCGTGTGGGGTAATCATTTTGAACCTGGATAAAATATGCAGTTTGTCATATGGAAATAAGGTCATTGGAATCCTGTTTTGTGTCTAAATATCGTGAAATGCGCAACTGTAAGTATAGAAAAAGAGACAAAGTTGAAAAACAAGTGAAAAAAGATGCTGTTTTTGACCATAAAAAAGACACTGTTTATGACCACACCGAAAAATGCTATCACCAACTTGCCTAGTTCTGAAAAAATGATAAATGATGATGTCCAACAGATAAAAATATGTCAAAATTTGTTATGTTTTTAGTAGAAACGTACTGTAAAATGGTTTAGTATGGTATGATAAAACATAACGAAAATCACTATAAGCAGTTTGGGTAGTTGTGAAAACGTAATAAATGACGCTGGCACACTCAAAAAAAAAACATGTCAAAATGTGTTATGTTGTTAGTTCAAATGTTTTGAAAGACGGTTTCGTATGATCTGGTAATTTAGAAAATGATAAAACACAATGAAAATCACTAACTGCTGATTGTCTAATTGTGAAAAAAGTAATGAACAATGATGGCACACAACTAAAAACATGACAAAATTTGTTATGATGTTTGTGCAAAAGTACAGAAATACAGGTTTCGTTTGGTATGATAAATTAGAAAATTGATAAAACATAACAAAAATACTAACAGTGACTTGGTTATTTGTGAAAAAAATGGTACATGATGAAAGTCCCTAATTAAAACATGTAAAAATGTTTTATGATGCTAGTGAGAAAGTGGCAAAATGTGCTGTCTCTTAATTTAGAACACTGATAAAACGTATTGTTTGCCCTATGAAAATATGGTAATATGAACACCATGGATTCAGATAAGTCGTGCAATGCACCCCTGTAAAAATAGAAAACTGACAAATAGTGCCTTTCTTATTTCGAAAAGTAGTAAAAGTCGTGTGCCTAATTGTGAAAAGTACTAAATTATGGTGTTCCACAAATAAATACTTGTCAAATACCCAGTTCTGGTAATTCATTGCGTTTACAGAACATCCGGTACATTAACGCTAACCCGTATTAATATTGTGACTAATGCAGTCCTTTTTTAAATATAATTGACCTTTAACAAATATTGTTTATTTATAACTCTTGTATGTCACCCTGGAACGTGCTTGATAATTACCTGTTCGTAAGTGGGAGTTTGAGAATGACTTTATAGATGCAGAATGTTTGTTTCCTAAAGATTTAAAACACGGTAGAGATCTTTGAAAATATGTTCAACTATGTGTGTGTGTATGTGTATATATATATATATATATATATATATATATATATATATATATACATATATATATTGATGCACTGGAACAAAGGACTTGTATTAATTTGATAAATATCCCGTTTATCCCCTCTTCCAACAACTAAGGTATATTTAACTATATATGTAAAAGACCTCGGGAGTTTGAGAGCACTAATACCACATTGCTAAACCCTTTGTGCATTCAGGTTTTTAAATAACCACAATCGGATTAATTAAACGTGTCAGAGAATGTGGTGAGAACGAAGTGTGATAATTACTACTAGATGTTTCTACCTTATATTACCGCATTGTAACCGTTTAACATGCCGGATTTCAATTTTTATTATGTAACATAAATGCTCATGCCTATCCGATTCAAGTAATTCAAGAAATTCTGTGAATGCGATATGTTCATGGTTATGATGGGTACAGACCCATATGTCTGTTTTGTATATTTATCCCGAGTATTTTGTTCTTGCCTGAGTTGGCCTCTTACTCTTTATGCTGTGGTCACGCCGCCACGGTTGGTGATTATCGTCTGACACGCGTTCACGGTCTAAACCCAGTAATTAAGGCCCCATGATGTAACTGCGGGCGTATCGCTTCCTTGGGTCTTTCATTGATTTATACAGGCGACAGAACAGTTTTAATGACTTTTCTTTTGCAATCTCATGACAAAAGGCTTCCCATATTTTTTCCTATGCAGCTTTAGCAATATCTTTAAATTATTGAACCCTGTCGTCTTTTGTCTGTTTTAATTGCACACGATCTGGATGTGCGGACAATTTTTTTCTTGCTTTCTGCCACTCAGCAACTGCGCTACGTTTACTCTTCCATGCACATTCGAATTCATCATTTAATCAGGGGGTTGATTCCACATTTGTGCCTTGGTGGCGTGTGTCCTACGTTTTTCCTTCCTAATTCTGTTTATGATGGACGACCCATTACGATTATACTGGAAGGACTTAACTCTAGCTCTTTGTTGTTTACTCTATCCTTTGTCCACCAACAAGACACATTGCAAATGGTCACTGCCGTGATGCCCCAGCACATTCCATCGACATTTGGGTGCGATATCAGCCGTCACTAGACCCAAGTCGATTGTACTGTCGTCGTCGTCATCCCTAGCAGCAAGCCCTGTCATGCGCCCGTCGTTTATGGATACTAAATTTATATCAATCAAAGCCTCCTCAAGATCACTGCCCTGTTGATTAGAGGTAGTATTGCCCCAAAAGTTTCCTTTTGCACTAAAATTCCCACAGAATTGCCCTGGGTGTCGCCTATTGTAGAAACTTTGAAAACCGGTTTCGTATTCCCAAGCGCGATTCTTGTAGGGCCACAATATCTGCACTGTAAATTAAAGATATGTGCGTTTCTATCTACCTAACATAGAAGATAGGTGAGGTTATTCTAGGATAAAATAAGATGTTTTGGATCATTTGGGATTCAGAATCAGAACAGAGATTCAATGGGAGATTTAGTTTTGAGACCCAGAGTCAGAGTACAGAGTTGGGTTTGAGACCCTGGGGGATTAGACTGACTCGCTGTTTGAAGATTCGCAGTTTCAGAGATTCAGGACTTGGACTCAACTGCAGACTGAGAGACGGAGACTAGTCCCGTAAAACCCTACAGAGGTCCGAAGCGAAATAGCTACTGACTTAGATAGAGTCTTGGATCGTGAAGTTCTAGAAGAAGGAGTCAGAGTTCCTAAGCGAAATAGCTGCAGATTTAGATAGAGTCTGAATTCGCGGAGTTCTAGATTTATTAGTCGAAGTGAGGAGTTCTAGATTTATTAGTCGAAGCGCGGAGTTCTAGATTTATTAGTCGCAACGCGGAGTTCTAGATTTATTAGTCGAAGCGCGGAGTTCTAGATTTATTAGTCGAAGCGTGGAGTTCTAGATTTATTAGTCGAAGGCTGGACTAAAGAGAAGACTCGAGTCTCTAATTGGAGATTGTAACATAGGGCATCATAGTTTACGTATATAACAAGGATTGTGTCATATAGAGTATTACTATTGCAGTCTTCAATGTTGTGTAGCATAATTCGTGAGATGCTTTGGAACATTTTCGTGATTCAATCTTCAACGTTGTGATTTATTTTTCTGAAATGTTTGGAACATATTCGTTATGAATGGTAAATAAACTGTTGTGCTATGCTAGATTCACTAGAGTTGAACCATCTATGTTGTGATATTGAATGAATGTAAACCTACTGTTCAGTGGGGGCCATACTGATATATTACCTATTGAGTAACGTTTACAGATAGGCAACCCCCAGCCACCACACTGATATCAGCTATACAGATCACCCATTACATCCCAAGAGTAAACAATGATATTGGAATGGTGAACCTGGTCAAGGCACCGGAGAACAGAATATTATTGTTCTTATGTATCTAACGGAATAACGAATTACTGATACATTAAGAGGCTGAGTCTTTTCTTGATGTATGTCTCGAAGAATTTCTATAATAAACTTATAAAAGCATATTCCTCCGTTACATGGTAATGTCGTGAGTTCCCAATATTCTGAGTAGAACATGTTGACAGCATGGGGACTTCAGATGGACATGTTCTTCTGTTACCCATTGCAATATGGTGTTCAACATAAACAGTATACTAGTGTTAGTGAGAGACTAGAACATGTGAGTATATATTTAATAGAACTATTGCTAGTGAGAAACTAGAAAATATGAGTATATATTTAATAGACCTATTGCTAGTGAGAAACTAGATTAATGTAGTCTATTCTCTTTAAGACTATTGTTTTTGAGAAAGAGGGTTGCTAGAATGTATGTTTAATAGAACTATTATCAAAACCTTTAGGTCATTTGTCTTATTTAACTGCTAAAAGCTTAATTCGGCGTTTCCCGGGCGAGTATAAAATGAAACATAGAATATATAAATTCCGGAATAAAATTAAGAACAACATATAATCAAACAAAAGAAAACAATAAATGATGTATTAAACTAACAAAAAAATCCCGTAACTAAATAATTCCTAAATAATTTAGAAATAAAAAAAATATTCACAGCCCGTGGTAAACGAAATGCAAACCTCGAAGTCCGAGTCTTACAACCAATCGAATATCGGACTATCAAGGGAACGAAATATACACACTAATTAGCATAATAATAAATAGCGTAACTTTCATGTGACGTATTCGTTGCCTTGTGACCTCAATGTTTATCTGAGAATTAGTAACGACCGATCGATTAGAATTTAAGAAAACAACATAAACACAGATGTGCATTTTATTATACGATTAGCTCATGGACAGAAATATACATGACAATAGCAAAGATATTATTGGGTGATAATGTCATCAGTGTTCCATCAATATCGATTTTTGACAGTAATTAACAGCTTCTAAGAGCTCTCCTAGCACACACAAGGGTTCAAATTACCTAAGTAATCAACCAGCAAATATTCGTCCGTCTACGTGCAATACCCGATGAGTCTATACGTAAAACCAAAAGATATAAGAGCTGGGAATTTAATTCTTAAATATATAGATTAAACTAGTCAACATAAAATTTGCTATCTATGGTCTGTTTTTTGTTTTACAGATTTATGATAATTTTATTGTGCTGAATCCAACAATCACATCTTTTTTGCTAAATCAGGTCAGGTTTATTTTTATCTAGCACCACATGATATTTATTTAACAGGTTTGTCAAATTACATGTCAAATTAATCAGTAAAATGACAATTGATTTCCACAAATTTGAAAAAAAGGTGTTTTTTTTCTTTAAAAGGACAAATGATATAGGAAGCAAATATTGTATTGTTAAATGTATGTATATTTTCACGCCATATGTTGCATGATTTCTTAGTCTGTACTGGAATATACACATTATGAAGATTTCTTTGAAAAGAAGGATTTGGTGTACTGTACACATATTGTTCACCTTCTGCAGAAGCTTGAAGTGCAACATTATGAACCCAGAGATTGGAGACTGTACATTGACAGCTGCACAAAATAACTAAAATGTGTTCCGCTTCACAATGGCAATGAGTTTGCTTCTGCACCCCTTGCTCACTCGACTTCACTGAAGGAGAAATATAAAGCGGTGAAGTATGTGCTGGATAAAGTTTCTTATTATCAGCACGAGTGATATATTTTTGTTGACTTGAAGATGGTGAATTTCCTATTGAGGGAACAGTATGGCTTTACAAGTACCCCTGGTTTCTGTGTATGAGGATAGTAGGGACAGGTCTCAGCACTACACAAAGAAGAACTGGCTTGCACGAGAAGAATTGGTAGAACAAGAACATTGTCAACAATCCTCTGGTAGACAGAAAGAAGATACTATTCACACCGCTGCATACCAAGCTTGGCTTGATTAAACAGTTCACCAAAGCCCTCGACAAAGATGGTGTCTGCCTCTGCTACTACTGCAGCGCTTTTCCATTATTAATCATAGAGAGATTGAAAGGTGACATTTTTTATGGTCTTAAAGTTCGTCAGCTCATCAGAGATCCTGAGTATGAAAAATCAATGAACAAATTAGAATTGGAAGCATGGAAGGCCTTTGTTCTGATTGTGAAGAATTTCTTGGGTAACACCACATCCAGAATTATGAGGAAGTTGTCAACAATATGCTGACTGCTTTCAAAAACCGTGGATGTAACATGAGCATAAAATGCATTATTTATTTTCATATATGGATCGGTTTCCCGAGAATCTTGGATCAATGAGTGACGAGCAGGGAGAGAGGTTCCATTCACACATAAAAGAGATGGAGATCAGGTATCAAGGACATTGGGATGCATTAATCATGGTTGATTACTGCTGGACTCTGAAGAGATACATCCCTGCTGCTGAGCACTCGAGAAAGTTGAAGAAATTGAAGTTTATGTCTTGAATTTTGCTCAGTGATGACATAATTTACATGTCCTTACCTTTTTCAAAGCCTTCTTTTCATTTATCTAATTCCATGTTTGTAACATTTAATAAATACATTCTGTTAAATACTTTTTAAGTGAGAAATGTAACATATAAATCAACTACTAATATCACCAAAATGTAGTTATGTGAGAAATGTAACACATAAATCAACTACTAATATCACCAAAATGTAACACATAAATCAAATACTAATATCACCAAAATGTAGTTATGAATAAAAGACTATAGTCAGATAATATAATTTTTTTGAGACCTTATTGAGAAAAATGAATGTCATTTTAGTTTCATATGCACAAAGTGCTCCTAATTTAGTTTAAAATATAGACAACTTTCAACTTCATTTGTTTTTGTAAACCAGTGTTATCAGTGAGAAACTAGATAGCTGTAATCTGCGTTTGTTGCTGCAATAGTTAGTGAAAGACTAAACAGCTCAATTATATAATTGTTACTGGATAGAGACTATAGTGCGTTTATAAATAGTTGTCTACTGATATTTACATGTTTTTCTGTAATTATTGAGCGTATAGACTTCATATTTTGCACGAGTGTCTCATTTCATAACCACGTTACAGATGTATAGTTAATTATTACATAGATTGAACGGATTTATCGCAGCAGTCGCTACAAACGACATTTCAAAGGTAGCAATACTTGTTTGTTGAATGTCTTACAAGTACACGGGTTTTTCATAAAATTGACCAAGTTCTCTTGTTTTATTTTACACGATCAGTTGATATCGGTAAGAAACACGTGAGATACTAAGAAGTAGCACCAGGTTGTTTTGTTTTTTTCGTAGTTATATATTGAAATAGTTGCTAAATGTCAGTTTCCTCAGAATTGTATCTGATATTCGATGTGTTTTTATTGTGATGTATTCAACATATCATGTTTGTGTAAATTCTTACAGCGTAATATAAAGCAGCATTTACAATTATAATATAACCATGTCTTTGAAAGTTAAATTCGTTTCACTGAAAAGTATAGCTATTAGAGTGCACAAATATTTTTTCACAAGAAGAGACATGCGGTACTCTATTTCATAATTTATCGAAGCCCAATAACACCAATAATAACAACAATAACACAACATGTCATGGGTGTATCCTAAGAAACACTATCATGGTGGTTAAGCGAAGACAACCCTAATGTCAGAAACACAAAGGAAACGAGAGGACGTAAAAATGTTATAGACAATTTCGATGAAGAAATCCTTAAGAAAGCAATTCATAGGCTTTTGGGTGGCAAAAAAGCATTGACATTAAACATATTGAAAACGTATCCAGAAAAGACCAACGACATTCACATTTCTAAAACAAAATTATAGAATTCAGTAAGGAAGGCAAATATACATGTGGCAGAAGCGTCATTGGTGAAAAAACCACATTTAGTAACTATAAGAAGTAAATATTTGAGACATATTATGGAGATGCGGAAAGAAAGTTATGATGTATTATATATTGATGAAACATGGATAAACACTCACCATACTAATGAAAAGGAATGTCAATCTAACGATGGAACTATTAAGAGATATTTACCAAGCAGTAAAGGTCAAATATCAATAATGACACATGCAGATAGCAGAGAAAATGGTCTGCTGAAACTCATGTTCATTTCCACATCTACAGATAATCGAGACTACCATGCTGAAATGAATGTCATACATTTAGAGAGTGGATAGAAAAGACTATACTTCCATCCTTAGATAGACCCTCCTGTCTGGTTATGAACAACGCTTCTAACAATACGGTAGTTTCATGTGAAAATAAGATCTCTACAACCTCGTCTACTAAGGAAGACATTACAATATGGCTTAGAAAAGAAAATATTTCATTTACTGAAATGCACTTGAAACCTGAGTTGCTGATTTTGGTAAAGAATGAACAAGAGCGAAGACTTTCCACATTGATACAATTATAGAGGAGCATGGACATAGATGTATACGACTACCACCGTATCATTCACATTTAAATCCAATATAATTTGTTTGGGCTAATATTAAAGTATCCGTGCAACGGAAAATAAAACCTTCAAACTTATTGATGTTCAGAAAATGACATATTCTATGTTCTCCGACATTAACAAAGAATACTGGGTTAATTGTGAGGACCATATACTGAAAGTGGAAGAAGAATATTGGATAGAAATATGGTTTACGCTTCATTCAAACCATTACTATTATCGATCTTTTCTATTCATAAGATTCTTAATGAAACAAAAATTGAAGACATTTTTGATAAAAAAATCATATTTTACACAACACCACAGAAGAATACTTATTCGTAATACATAATGTTCACGTACAATTGGAACCAAAAAGAAATGGAATATAAGCATGATCTGGATAGCTCGGATATGAAATAAACAAGAAAACATGCAACAGCTACAGAATAATTAAAATAAGTATTCAGAAAAACGTATTTAAACAAAGACATTCGTCAAGCACATAGATACCCAAGTTTATGCCTGGTACAAGTATAACTATTTAAACTGCAGAAGCCCGATAATATTTATATTAACAAAGAAAACTAACAGAACAGAAATAATATAATATACTCAAGAGTCATACCAAACATGTGTGTACAAAAAAACGATAATAAAAAAGTAAAAGTAGCTGTAAAATCAAATTTAAAAATAAAGAGGAAAGACATGAAATCGGAGGCAGATCATGCAAAAAAAAATCACAGACATGAAGCAGCACATAAGAAGGGATTCTTCAGAGAACACTGCTACTTGTAACAACGAAAGTTAAACAAACGCCATAACATATATATATATATATATATATATATAATATACTAAAAAATGATTATAAACGAATACTAGTGATAAACGAGAAGAAAATGAATTTTGATAACATCAATGTAATAGTGAACAAATTAAAACAACGCAGTCAATCTGAGATAAATCAAACTGAAAGGTTTCTGATAAGAGGTGAAAAACGAAAGGTCTAAACTGATAATATTAAATGCTGGACAAGTATAATTTTTCTATGATTTATAGGCTGCTCTAAGAAAATGGTTCGCCGAAGATTTCGGAAAAACAACATTTGTACTGGATAAATTTGTACTAGGACAAATATGATGATGACGACGGAAAGTAGTGTTCGTTGCCGTTTATTTTAAATTCACAATTTCGTAAATAATAAAACAATTTCATAATCGTTTCACTGTTAACTATATATCTCGTTGCATATATTCTCGATGCAACGAAAGAATAATATTATTCTCGAAAAACCTCATTTTTACCCACGATAGGAAAGCTGTACGATACGCCTATATATGCAATTACTGAAAAACTTATTTTCCATATACAATAAAATCGTTTCTAACTAAACGACATTCGTAACGACTGCTGCGATAAATCTGTTCAATATAGATAATAAATAATCATAAATCTGTAACGTGGTTATGAAATGATAAACTCATGCAAAATATAGTCTATACGATCAGTAATTACAGAGAAAAACGTAAATATCGGTGGACAACTATTTATGAACGCACTTAAGATAGATGTAGTCTATGTTTAATGATATAATTGTTAGTGTGAGATTAAACAGCAGAAGTGTGTTTCATTGTACAATTGTTAGCGAGAGTCTAGACAACTTGAGACTGCATTTAATTTAATACTTGTTAGCGAGAGACTAGAAAGCTGAAGTTTTACATTTAATGATTCACTTGTTAGAGGGACTAGACGACTACAGTTATGACGTTCGTCCTTCGCAAGCGGAGATGAGCATGGCATGAAAAACAATAAATGCGATGAAAAACAAATTGATAGCTGTCTAATTTTGTTTGTGAGTTTGTAGGTGTCCGATGATCCCGATTCGTAAACGGAAAGCTCTATTGCATTGCATGCAGGAATGCTGAAGGTTCGGTGTAGAAGAATAGTTGGATGTCCTTCCGCTTCTTACGCTTGTTGATATCCCGCAGTGTTCTTTCTTTTTTCAAATTTCGTGGTTCCAGCAGTGACCTCGGTGTGCCACGCTGAGCGATCAAGTGATGTAGTCTCCCAAAAGCTAGGATCGAAGCTGCAGTGTTTGAGAGAGTTTTATTTAGGTGATCCTTGATTTTTTTTAGGTGAGTGATTTTTCTGCACTCCGTAAGAACGTTTACTTTTGCACAGCTCCCCACAGAATAATCTCTTTGTCTGGCTTACGGACGATGTGGCCAGTCCAGCGGATTTGGTACTTAGTCAGCAGGGCTTGGATGCTAGGCATACCGAACTTCTGAAGGATTTCCCTGTCTGATACTCGATCCTGCCAGCGTACTCCCATGGGGTTTCGTAGGCACCGAAGATGAAACGAGTTAAGCTATCAAGCGTATCTCGCATAGACAGTCCAGAAAGGCGCAGTATAAAGCAGTGATGGTAGAACCACTGCGCGGGACGTCCAACTTAGTTGTCAAACTGAGGCGACGCCTGAACAAGACGTTGACACAAAGGCTCCAGAATGCTGCACTGACACGAGAAATACGCAGGGAAACATCCCCGTCAATTGCGGCAGTTTTCGATAGGGTGCTGCCGAGATATACAAACTTATTGGCAGTATTAATTTTTTTGTCCCTTTAAAGCGATCACTGGTTTTGTGTACGGACACCTTGCGCTGACTGATACATTACTAAAGTCTTCTGGTGCTGATGGTGAGACCGAACGCATCACGGAACACAGAAAAGAGGTCCATGCTATCTTGCATGTCTTTCAGGATGGTAACATTTCGTGTACCATCGACGGCGAACAAGAGGTTGCGAACAATGTCCGAATTCGTTTTGGTCTTCGCATTCACTCCATTAAGATTGAATAGTCCTTTGTCAGCTCGATAGCGAAAACAAATTCCTGCACTGTTATTCCGGAAGGCATCATTTAACATCACAGAGAGCGTCGGAGCCAGGACGCAACCCTTTGACACCATTAGTCACTCGAAAGGGGTTTGAGTGTGGGCCATCATTTTGCATACAGGGTGTCATACCATATGGAACTGGCGAACCATGTTGGTAAATTGTTCGGGACATCCTTAGTTGGCCATGATCTTCCATAATCCTTCGCGAATTACAGTATCGAATGCCTTAGTTAGGTCACAAATGTGATGTAGAGACCAATGTTCTGTACGCGACACTTTACATCTAGTTGTTTGGCAGGGAATATCATGCCAACAGTACTTCTACCCTGTCGGAAGCGACATTGGCTCTCTGGGAGGTGACATGTTTCAAGATGGACTTGCAGTCTGTTTAACAGGACCCTAGCTAGGAATGTGCATGCTATAGAGAGCATGGATATGTCTCGATGGTTGTCGCAAGCTAGGCGATTTCCTTTTCCTTTAGATAAAGTTGTATGATGGAAGCATCCTTAGTCTTGTGGTATCGCTTCCAGATTCTACATTGCCTGGAAGAGATCTGAAAATTTAGCAGACATGACAGGGCCACTAACACCATAAACTTCAGCTTGAATGGAGTCTGAGAATGCGGACACACTTTTCATACGGACACATTTGGGATTGATTTCTCTACCTCCTCAAGGCAAGAGGCCTCCGATAGTGAATGATTGATTGGTATTTGCGTGATGCAAGCAATCGCTTCGTTGGTAGGTTGGTTGCTGATCCAGCGGCCCATGGGCTCATGCCTTTTGACATAATGCCATTAAATGGCATTATATTGCTGGGAAGTCTGTGGATTTTCGGCCCATCTCGGGATAGAGCCAGAGAACAACTAACACACCTCCAGGAAGGTAGGTTTCAACCTATGCACTGCTCCAATCCACTGTAGCCAAGATATGGTTCACTGTGCTCATTCCCCACCACCAATTGACTACTGGTTATGTCGAACTTCTCTATTGCTCCAGGCATGCAACAAAATGTTCAAATCAAAAGGACTGTCACGTCCTGAGTCACTGTGCCTCTATGATGGGTCTAAGTCAAAAGAAAAAAATGTGCTGTTAGTTTCCTCTTCCCCATTGCTGCACAGTACATCTCTGGCTCCCTCCCAACCACAAAGGGTGTGTCATGTGACGTATTCCTTCTAGAACGTTGTTTTCCCAATGAACTCTCTGAACCTCTCTCTGTCTTGTGCGATGTGGCTTGTATTTTCTAGCGATGTATTCATGTTATCTTTAATGTCGTCAGTCCATCGTCTTCTTGGTCTGCCCCTTCTCCTCTTCCCAGGTACCCTTCCCTCCATTATTTGTCTTTCTAAACAGTTATGTCTCTTTATATAACCAAACAGGCGTAGCTTTCTTTTTGTTATTGTGTTTAGTAACCAACACTCTGGAATATTCAGTGTGTTTATAATATCTGAGTTTCTGATTTTATCCTTCCATGATAGTCTAAGTATCTTCCTGCTGTATTTCAGCTCGAAGGCGCTGATCCTCTTTGCCGCTGTTTTACTTAGAGTCCATGTTTCACAGCCGTATGTTGCAACCGGAAAAATACAAGTTCGTAACATTAGCACTTTCGTTTCTATTTTGTTGTTTTTCCATATGTTTTTCAGCCGTGTTATTTTGCAATATTCCATTGCCAATCTCATCCTTATTTCTGCCATGCAGTCTCCTGCACTGTTGATGTTTGCTCCTAAGTAATCAAATTTATCCACACATTCTATCTCGGTATTGTCTATTCTGATTTTAGGTTGTTGTGTTGTTATATCTGTTGACATGATTTATGTTTTCTGCGTGTTTAAATACAAATTTTGTGTTTCGCTATATTTCTTTGTGTTCTTGATTAGTTGTTCAAATCCCTTTATATCGTTTGAAAGAAGTATTGTGTCGTCTGCGTAGCGTAGTTTCGGGATTAGGAATCCACCTATGTTTAAAGCGTGGTAGTCAGTGTTGTGTATGTCTTCTCTCACCTTTCTCATTATACTTTCAGCGTAGATATTGAACAGGTATGGGGAGAGTGTGCACCCTTGCCTTACTCCACTCTGTACCTCAAACCACTCTGAGAGATCGTCCTCTAACTTCACTGCAGACTTTTGATCTTGGTAAAGTTCCTCTATTAGATGAGTCAGATGTCTTGGAAAACCCATGCTGTTCATTATCTCCCATAGTTGCTGGTGTTGGACGCAGTCGAACGCTTTTGAGTAATCTATGAAACACATGTGCAGGTCAGTTGAAAATTCCCTACACTTTTCTATGATCAATCTCATATTAAGAATGTGATTTCTTGTTCCTCTGCCCGATCTGAAACCAGCCTGTGTTTCGTTTATCTCCATCTCTAATTTCTGTTTGATTCTTTGCATTATGATGTTTAACATTATTTTAGTTGCTTGACTTATAATGGCTATAGTTCGGTAATTATGCTAATTGCTACACCACAATATCACAATCCTAGAGAAAAAGTTCGATTAATCCATTGGAAATTTCTAGGCACAATATTATCGTAGGTTGCCATTACTTTCGGGAAGGAACAACCGTTAATCGATCACCGTAAAGAGAACACATTTTTCTAGTCGGCCATTTTGGCGGAAGAAAGGGTGCATACATATATATTCAGTTAAGCATGAAACACTTTTCAACAACAAAATAAACACACAATTATATATATGACATACCATGAAGCTTCTATAAGAAGATAACCTCAATATAACAACATGTCATCCACTAAGGTTGTCTGTTGCATGGCTGGTTTGTCTAGTGCGTCATTGGTGAGACCCACAGACGCAACCACATGCATACAATCGCTTCGTAATTGATGTTGGAGTAGCAGATTAGTACATTTTCAAATTCTTCAGCCCAGCGTTTGAGAATTTCCTCTCTGTCAGTGATGGTATGTTTTCCATCTGCGCTTAGAAGAGGAGACGTTCCTGAAGACTGAGGGCCATAAATGGCTCTTAACGCTGAATACAATTTCTGCATATTATTTCTGTCATAATAATGTTGTATCTCTTTGGCTTTGGTGCTAAACCAAGAGTCTTGCATCCTCCTTAATTCCTTATGCGCGTTTTTCTTTGAGTTTTCGTACAACGTCTTTTTGCTGATTGATGTTGGATCGTTTAAATAAACTTTGCACTTATTGTGCTTGTTGTCCAGAAGAGCTTTGATCGGTTGACGACTAAAGTATACCTGTAGTTGGATTATTGTTTCTGACGCGTTTCTCAGTGGATCTCAACAAGAGATATTTTAGAAATATTTTTTGATGCATCTGTTTTCTGACAAATTATTCTTCTTCTTCAGCGTTCGCTCTCATATAACCACAGCGAATATACCGTGTGATTTCCGCCAGGGAGCGTGAAGTACGTTGTGCTGCAGGTTTCACAGTAGAACTGTTTTACTTGCACCTCGGTTGGCCACTCTGTGGTCTGGTCGTCCGAGGTCCAACTCATCCTTTTTTCGAGTGTGGTCCCTACTCCGTGACAGCCTATCTATCTGTCACCGGGCAGGCGGGTGTGTTACTCTTCGCCATGACGATTGTTTTTCACGTCTATCTCGCACTAGGTGGTTCACCGTCTATGAACTTGCCTCGTGTAATTGGACGTACTGTGCCTGTGCCCATCGGGTAATGAACCGTTTCTCATCTGCGAGGCTGGTTCCGTAAGAGGAAGAATTCAGAAGAGCTGGACCCTGGCTCTTTCGTCTTCTTAGCCGAGGTGTCGTTCACCGACATCGTAAACCCATCGCTTAAGTTCGAGTCTCACACCACATTCACACGTTTCAGAGCAAGGTGTTCTCGAGCTGAGCGACCTTGTCCCAATAGCGCCTGAGCCCATCGGGTACTGAACCCTTTCTCTCTGCAAGTATATACCCGGAATAGGAAAGCTTGACAGTAAAGTTGGGCCAGGGCTAAAATCGATATCCCTTTTGTGCCTGAGCCTCTCGGGTACGGAACCCTTTCTCTTCGCGAGAATGTTTCCGGTATAGGAAGGCTCGACATTAGAGTTAGGCCAGGTCTTCTTGCTTTCTGGGCACCCGTGATTGGGTATGGGTCTCTGCCCATAAGGATTTTAGGTAACTAGAAGCTCGTTTCGAGCAAACAGAGCTTGTAGTCTCTATTTCCTTGGAACGTTTTCACTTTCTACTTGCAGTTGAGCGCTGCGCTCTCACGCAATTCTGCCCTTTCATTGTACTCAGTATGAAATATTCTCGTTTTTCGCCATGCATCTATCTTTTCTTGCTTTTTCCATGTGCTGCCCCTCAAATGTTCGGACTGGACTAACTAGCGCCACTGTGTGTCAACAGTGTCGCTGCATGTGGTCTCGTGGTGTGGTGTCGGAGATATTGTCTGCCTCTTATGCATTCGAATCTCTTTCCATCTGCTACTTCTACATTCTCGGACACGATCCCCAAATGGTTTGGCCAGAATCAGCTCGAGCTGCTGTATTTCTGTTTCTAGGGTGCACCGCGAGGAGTTACATTTGGGATCTTGGTTATCTGCTAACTCTGGGTAAGCCGAGAGCAATGCGTTTCCTTTGCACCCCTTCTGACACATTTACTATGAGACATCTTTTCTTGGTATATTAGTTTTAAACACTTGTTTCAAGGCTCCTGTTGTGAAATATTTTTTGTGACCTGTATTAGGACATATTTAGTTGCTGTGTGTTCGCTATATATCAGGTGTGATATTCTTTCTAGAGCGTTGTCTTGATCATGGATACTCCGATAATCTCTCTGTCATTGCCAGCAAGCCAGAATTCGGGAGGTACACGTTCATATACTTTCTGATATCTCTGGTCCATCGTCTTCTTGGTAATTCTTTTCTCTTTCATGGTGCTCTGTCCAAAGTAAACAGTATTTCCATGCCATCATGACATTTTGAGTCTTCATGATTGTATTAAAAACCACCATTCATTTAAATTAGATATTTTTTTTAACTTCCATGTTCTTATTTACCTATGTTCATGAATCGTGGAACCGTTCTGCATCCGTTCATTAAAAATTAAATGATATATTTTGATATTGTCTTGTTTAAAGTAATGGTTTCGAAGCATTATTTTGCCACTGCAAAAACACATGCTATTAAAAGGGTTAATTTGGAGTCATTATCACTACTTTGTCACAGCTTTAGTATTTATGTGTCCGTTATATGGTCCACCATTATAAACTTTATTCTGTCATTCTGAAGAGAATATTTTATTGTTCATGTTGTTTCTAAATATAGAATGTTGTTAGAATAATATTTCTTTGCAACATTTCAGTAATTCCTGGAAGCAAGTCGAGAAACTTTCCTTTGGAAAACTGTTCTACAGAAGAGATGGATATCTTGTTCCTTCTCTCAGACCATGAGACCAAAGAGATAACTGATAATGAAGAAGTACTGACTACCTCTTTTATTGAGCACATTTCTAGCTTCTCTAACAACGAGACATCTCCTCGAGTCCATTCTGTTGCGATATATGACACATTCTTTGACACGAATAAGGAATTGAATATAAGCTCATGGAGCTTTAATATAGAACTCCAGATACACAGACGTAGGGACGGGGTGTCTGCTACTAAAGTTTTCCGTACATTACAGGAGGTTATTAAAACTAAAATAATATTCGTTCAACGTTTGTTTTCTAAAATGTTCAGAGTCCGCGAGAATGTGACACATATTGCTGTTATATTTCTGAATGGTAAAGGGCACTCATTTGATGAACTCTCAAAGATACCAGAAACTGTACAACAACAGGATACACATATAAAGCTATACATTGTTGTTTTCAATTTCGCCATTAGCCAGAACATCATTTATTTAAATGATACACTTATTTTAAAAGATCTATATAGTATCGTTCCACCGAAACAAACATTAGCAATGGCTATTTGTAATCAATGTCCAAATGGATGGTTCAAGTATGAACATCCTAATGGTTTAGATCATCTTTCATGTTATCTGTTATCTGATAATAATTATAAACAATCATGGAATGATGAAGATACCAGTTGGTGCAAAGAGCAGTTACGTGGATTTTCAGTGTCAATTGAAACTGAGGATGAGTTGAGATTTCTGAGATCAGCATTGTCCTTACACTTCAAAGAGTCGATCAATAACAATGACAGTTCATATAATTCAACGCCATCTTTGTTTCAAGTTTACATTGGACTAAGACGAATTAGTAACCATCTAAACCGTTTTCAATGGATTTCCGATGAATTCTCGATAAGGCCATTGGTTATTAATAACTGGATGCAAGGTCACCCATCTGTAAATAGCAATTTATGTGCTATGTGGCAGTTTATCTGGACAGATCACAAGAATAGTACTGATGTGTCAGATAACGGTTACTTTGTTGATGGATGGCGGGATGTTGATTGCGATCAGAAATTACGGTCATTTTGTGAGATTGTTATTTCTGGTATAATTGAAGAATCTTTAATAATAAAACCAGCTTCGGAGATGAGTTTTAATCGAGCTTTAAGTCGTGGCAATTGGTTGATATCACATAATAATATTATATCTACATCATCACATATAACCAGACAAAGTAACCAGAGCTATCTCTATAAGACAAACATTAGCTCATTTCCAGTATTTGATTGTGGAGAAGATGCAAGCGATCCAAGATATATTTCCTACATGTTTCTATGTGATAATGTTGATCACTGCAGCAACAGAAGAGATGAAACGTTCTGCATGCACGAATCAAGGCATGATAATTTCATGACACAATCTAAACTATATAACTTGACAAAATGTTATGGTTTACAATGCTGTGATGGTACGTGTTTACCTATGCAATGGGTTAATGATGGTGAGATTGATTGTACAATTTGTTTCGGCTGCAGTTCAATGATAAAGGGAAACGACGAACTTCCGACTCTGAACAAATATCTTAGAATAAATATAACATGCGCTTTTATTTGCAACCACGACACTTGTGTGACATTTGATCAACTTAACGATGGGGTGAAAGATTGTCTTGTGGCAGGGAGAGATGATGAACACAATGACAATCTGGATGAGACAATCGGAAAACTAGAACGAGCTGACACTTGCTATAACTTATTGGGGCATGTAATCTGGGCCCCCAGGTGTGTCTATCTTAAAGATTATTACCACGCTCTAATCGGGTGTAGAGATGTATCACATCTTAAGAACTGCACGGAATTTGTGTGTCCAGAAGGATATTTTAAATGTCCAAACAATTATTGCATACCGCAACATTATGTTCTTGACCACATAGCAGACTGTCCCAGAGGAGAAGATGAAAAAAAGCTTTTATTGGGTCCATGTACAGGAAATTTTAAATGTTTTAAAAGTGAGATTTGTCTTCATCCTGACCTAGTTTGTGACGGGCATCCTGAATGTCCACATAAAGATGACGAAGTGGATTGTGACCTGTCATGTACCGACGGTTTCTATTGTGTATCTGGAACAGTCACTGTATCAGATTACAACAGATCGATTCCTTTAAATAATTTAGATTTTATTAACAGTAGAACAAGATACTTGGACTTCTCTGGAGTAAATCTTTCTAATTCAATTTTCTCTGGATATGCTCAGTTTGTGTTAAGTAACCTGAAAGTGATAAAACTCTCAGATTGCTATATCCGTTCTTTTAAATTAATTGTAATCTGCAAAGAATGTAGAATCTACATATTGGATATTAGCTACAATCTCATAAAGACATTATATGCTCAAGAAATTAGTACAGATATTTTTGTATATCTCCGTCATTTGAATTTATCCTATAATCAACATTTTGTTGATATGAAAAGTGTACCATTTAAATACCTCGAAGTATTAGATCTTTCTCATACAAGTTTGACATATTTAAATAAATCTTCCTTGATTGGATTCCCTAGTCTGAAACACTTAAACTTAAGTCATACTCTCATCGTTGATATTTCTAATGATGCATTTCCTGCTAACTTAATACTTCAAACACTTAATCTCCGTGCAAGTTACATTAAAAGATTTGATATTGATTTATTTAATGGTCTCACAATAACACAAAACTTGTATACGGATAATTTCGAAATATGTTGTCCACAAATAAGAGGGAAAAATATTCCTTCAGAAATGTGCCACGCCCCTGACATAGCAATTTCCTCATGTTTTAATCTGGTAGGGGTTGATGTTCAACATGTTCTCCTCTTGTTAGTTGCCATTTTTGCTGTTTTTGGGAACTTGACATTAATTATATTTAGCTTCATTTGGAACAAGTCAGTTTCTGCAACAGGATATGGTCTGTTTGTGACAAACTTGGGTATATCTGACTTTATTATGGGAGTCTATCTTTGTATTATTGCTGGAGCAGATTATAAATATCGTGACGTGTATGTTCTGTATGACAAGATCTGGAGAGAAAGTCTAGTATGTAAACTTGCAGGTTTTCTTGCTACATTTTCTATTGAGACATCCACATATTTTATTTTTCTCATCACTCTGGACAGGTTCTTGGTCATGAAGTTTCCATTTGGTCAAATCAAGTTGTCTAACATTACTAAAACGATTGCGCTTCTTATGTCTTGGATCATAGGTTTTCTTCTTGCACTGATTCCAGTTGTGTTCAAGTTTGAAATATATTCATCTAACGCCATGTGTCTTGGTTTACCGTTGACAACTCATCGACTCACTGGTTGGGGTTACTCATTTGCCGTGTTCATTGCACACAATTTCTTCATGTTTCTCTTAATCGCTTACGGACAAACAGCCATCTTTAGAGCAATGGCAGAGAATAGAATTTCTAATACAACTTCACTCACACCTTCTCCTTTAGCAAAAGATATAATAGTATCCAAACAGCTTTCTCGTGTAGTCCTGGCTAACTTCCTCTGCTGGTTTCCTGTAGGATTAATGGGATTATTAACTCTTTGTGGACATGAGATGAACATATATATTTACTCCTGGATAACAGTTGTTATTCTTCCTATCAATTCCGCAGCACATCCTCTTATTTACACTATTGCTGTTATTTTGGACAAGTGGGAAAAGTTCAATTACCGCGGTACATTGAATTCTTCAATTTCAAAGTAAGAATTAGGCAAAAAATGGTACATTTTAAAAATGTCGTACTGCACATTATTCTAGCACTATCGATACTACAGGACATACAAAATTATAGTTGTATCGATGTATAATAAATGTATCCGGACAAAGAAAATGTGTATATATTAACAATACGTCATTATATGATGATGATGATGATGTTCGTCCGTCGTGATCGACGATGACCAAAAAACTCAACCATAATAATAATAACAATAAATAATAAAAATAATAAAAGTTAATAGTGCGTTTTTAAATGACTAGCAAGTCCAATGCGCGCACAAACTGTTCTTTTACAGAATTGACAACAATAGAAGGTATCTGTGTGAGGTTGAGATGTTTTTTTCTTTTCTACGTATCCGCTTCTGTCTTGCAGTATCTTGTCTGAATTCTTCCGCCGCAAGTACTCCGGTTCTAATGCTGTAACGCCATGCTGTTCTATCCTGAGCGAGGCTCTCCCAAGCGCCTACGTCAATGCTGAGATGTTTCAAGGATGACTTGAGCGTGTCTTTGAAGCGCTTTTTCTGTCCACCCGCTTTTCGAAATCCTGCCTTGAGTTCTCCATAATATATTTGTTTTGGCAAACGCGAGTTCTCCATACGCATAAGATGGCCTGCCCAGCGTGCTTGCGCCTTCATAAGTAGTGTGTATATAAGTATAAGTATAATATACAATTATAGTGAAATCCCTAGAATACTTCTTTTTCTCCGTAAATTTTAACAATCATCTGCAGATTAGATTAATGTTGTCATGGTAACGGAATGTGTTGTGCCATGTTTTACAGCTTGTCTGTAATAACTGAATCTTTCGGTCTAACATATCTGACTTCTTCGTGTGTTATGAATTAATTTAGCCTTCTGTGTGATATGACAGCTAACTATATATCACAAACATCGTTAGTCGCATTTTACTACTTATGTGATATGACAGCTAATTATATCTTACAAACACTGTTAGTCGCATATTGCGACTTGTCTGACAGGTAGCAGAAACGTTTTTCTTTGCTCCCGTTAGAGTCTCATCAATACACGGGCATAATTTAGAATATGTAATTAATTTCATTCAGATGTGGATGCACACACGAATCGTTAGAATATATATGTAATATCTTTGAGATGTGTATACACACACGAATCGTTAGAATATATATGTAATATCTTTGAGATGTGGATACACAGAATACAAGTTTTAATTTTATGAGGATAGGAAGAAACGGTGCAGGTTAAGTAAATGTGACCTATATTTTAACGAAATAAATATGTACATTATTTAACGCAATATCAATAAAGACTCATTTCACCGAAGAAAGTGACGTGTATTGATGTGTCTGCTATACACTTAGAGACACACACGACCTTCCTATGGATGAATCCTGTGGAACGGTGCTGGGACTCTCAGTCTGAATGAAACTACGCGAAATAATAAACGTTCAACTTAAAACTTTATGAGTCACCATTTGCTTAATCTGAAACAAAGAAATAATGTGTAAAGTTTAGAAATAAAAAGAGAAATGTTCAAGAAAACATTACAGTTATTGCACATATATTATCGTTGCAACAGTAACAGAAGACACCATGAAGAAATAAGAAGGGTTCAAACGTCTAACGATGTAGATGACTGACTTCAATGTACTCTGTTTCCCATATGTACCCCGTCACTCTCAACGAAGCACCACGACGTCTGCAGAGAGTACCACTCATATCACGTGACTCTATAGCTTAAAGCAATACTCCACATGGATCTCCAAAAATTCCCCTTGTAAATAAAAAAGACACGAGTCGGATTCAACTCGTGACATCTTGAACACAAGACGAATAGCTGACCAACTGCGTAGGGAGATTTAAAGTCCATGAAGAAAACATGAATAGTATAGAATGTTGAAAGATTACAGGAAACTAAACTATTGGGAAAAGGCGTGTGGAATCGGAGAACATACAAGATGGCGCATTACAGTTGGTAAAACAATATAAAATAGAGCTATTAAAAGAAATACAAATCAAACAAATACAATATTTCTAAGATATTGAAAGGCATGATGTGTTGAAAGGACCGGGGTTACTTTTACTGTCGGTGCGTACATTAAAAAAATCAACTGATTTGTTTTTGTTGCCTAATGAAAAATGACATGAAAAATGAGAAATTCTTATTTGTGGTTTTTATTTTAAAAATAATCTTTTAATATTACTTTATTAATATTCATTCTTATGAAATATTTTTTTTAAATTACTGTGTAATTCAAATGATATTGCTGCTTTCTAATGTAATTCCTGTATTATTATTTTTGCTAAGAAATACGTTTATCTAACATCCGATGTGATGTTTCTAAATTCTTTAAATAAAGTGTAAATTAATGTAGGCATTACTTAGTAGTTACATATCTACAACAGTGTACTCCGAACAGACCCAGTGGTGTTAAATTATACATACAGAGTACTGTAGACCACATTCGTCTTGTTTATCTGAATTCATCTATCTTTGCTAAGTTATGCTTTGTTTAATATACATAGATATGTATTAAAATATACATAGGGATTGCTATCAACATTTTGATTTTATGTTGTAACCATATTAATTAAATACTATATTTCCATTTGGTGTTTTATGTAAACTATATTTATTTTCAACAGATTGTAGATACACCAAACACATATATATATATATATATATATATACATATATATATAGATTTTTCGTCTTGCAGACAGTCATTTAGGTGTACGAAGAAACGATCCGTTGAATATTTCCTCACAAAAGGTAATACTGCTATGAAACAGAACAACAATAGTACTTGGTAATCTTCAAAAAACAATTCAGAAATATGCGTTCTACATAAGCAACATAAGCGGTGATATTTTCTTAGGAAAGGGGACTTTTCAAGCGATCATATCACTGCAATGGAAGATTTTAGTTCTGTATCTTTTTCTGTTTTCTTCCGTAGCTGCAAACGTATTGTTTCTGAACAACGCTGCTTCTGCAAGCATTTTCTACCACGAGTCATGACGAATTTCGGCTGTGTTTTCCCAGTTTAAACAAAAATAAATATAAGTGGTGACTTTTTATTGAGGATTTACAGATGACTTTATAACTCAGCATGGGTTTAATTGAGGCTCGATGGCCTTCAGCCAGTCCCCCGAATAGTACTTGTTTTAGGATGTGGCAATTTGAATTCTGCAGACATGACCCAGGCACCGCAATCTATTTATAATGAGTGTTTCCCCTGCAGATGATAACAATTTACAATTGAGGGGACATTTATAGTAGAAATGTCAACAAGTAAGTCTTTAATTCATTCATTTTCCTTTCATGCTGAAATTAGCGCATATGACAGAGGTCAGATCTCTCCAATTATGTCTGTTCAAATCCAATGTGTACAGTTTATGATTAGTATTTTTATTGATTGTTTTATTTTCTCTAAGTATTGTTCTTCTGAGTATTTCTTTTGGTCTACACCTGGCAGTTTTGCATGTAGGTATCCAATCAAGAGATTGGTGGTGTATTCTGTTGATGTCTGCGTGAAGGAGATGCCCGAAGTCAAACGTAAACTAGTTACAAATGAAATGGCATGCTTACGCAGACTCATAGGTATATCGATAAGAAACATAGTGAGAAATAAGGACACTTAACAAAGAACCAGCATCATCATTAAGTGACGTCTCCGCAACGAAGGTTGGCTGCAACGTATCTCCTGTTTCTTGTCTTGGTGGTGCACTCTGCTAGACTGTAACCTGTCCATCGTGTGATGTAACTCTCCACTTGTATCTCTGCCTACCTCTTGCTCGCTTCCCTTTCACTTTACCCTCAAGTAAGGTCTTCAATAAGGTGTCATGTCTTTTAATGTGTCCAAAGTATTTTATTTGCCTGATCTTTATTTATCTTAGTAGTTCTTTCTTCATATTAAGTGTCTTTAGCACCTCTTTATTTGTTTTCTTCTCTTTCCATGATGTTCTCCCTATTATTTTATATACCCACACCTCAAATGCATCAATTTTGTCTTCTAATTGTTTATTTAGTCTCCATGTTTCTGAGCCATACATTAATATGGAATAGATGTAGCATTTTATAATTCTCATTTTTAACTTGTTTGTAATTTGTTTAGATATTAATAATTTCCTCATGTCATTAAAGGTACTTTTAGCAATTCCTATTCTCCTTTTAACTTCTGTTTCACATCTGCCATCATTTGTGACTATGTGTCCGAGATATTGATACTGTTTTACTTGTTGTAGTTTCTCTCCCTGTATGTTTATGTTTACCTCCTGTTCTTCTGTGTCTTTGCTGATTATCATGGTTTTTTTTTTTTGGATGTTTATATCCAGTCCATATTCATTACTTGATTTATTGACTTGATCTATTAGTCTTTGTAATTCAAGTTCACTTTCTGCCAAAAGAACTATTATTTTCCCATTGAACTTGAGTCATGGTATTTCTACACAGAACCAGCATCGCCCCAATCTCGGAGTGTATTAACAGCCAACAGATCAAATGGTTTGCACACATCTGAAGACTACTAACAGACAACATAGCAAAAGCAAGCTATGCTACACAGCTACAGTGAAGGCAGACCTAGAGATTGACCTTGAAAATAATATACCACCGAAATAAAAGAAGCGACACATTCCACAATATACACAGCACACACAAGGGCCATCTCTAGAGAACTCTTCTGCCAATGACGCTGAAATGCATTAAATTGGTTTAGCGAATAGATAGATAGATATATATATATATATAGAAAGATAGGTAGATAGACAGACAGAGAGAAAGACAGACCGACAGTCAGACAGACAGATAAATAGATAAATAGACAGATAGACAGATAGATAGATCGATAGATAGATAGATACATAGACAGACAGACAGACAGACAGACAGACAGACAGACAGACAGACAGACAGACAGACAGACAGACAGACAGACAGACAGACAGACAGACAGACAGACAGACAGACAGACAGACAGACAGACAGACAGATAGATAGATAGATAGATAGACAGACAGACAGACAGACAGACAGACAGACAGACAGACAGACAGACAGACAGACAGACAGACAGACAGACAGACAGACAGATAGATAGATAGATAGATAGATAGATAGATATATAGATAGATAGATAGATAGATAGATAGATAGATAGATAGATAGATAGATAGATAGATAGATAGATAGATTAGATAGATAGATAGATAGATAGATTAGATAGATAGATTAGATAGATAGATTAGATAGATAGATTAGATAGATAGATAGATAGATAGATAGATAGATAGATAGATAGATAGATAGATAGATAGATAGATAGATAGATAGATAGATAGATAGATAGATAGATAGATAGATAGATAGATAGATAGATAGATAGATAGATAGATAGATAGATAGATAGTATATGACGATCTCGCGTATGGGTAGTAACTCGTGATTGGTCACACGAATTCTATCCCGATGATTGCACGTGGTTCCGTAACCTTCATCGAGGTGTGCAAAAATGTTGTGGTGACAATTCATCCTTCTGGCAATTCCGGTATTCAACACACCAATAGCTCGTAGAAGGTCATGTTCAGATAATCGTAGAATTTCAAGCACATGTACTGGGAGTTTTGTCTCAACGGCTTTTTTTATAGCAAGTATACTGCGACAACGCCTACTCATTTTTATGATAATAGCTGCTGGGAATAGTGTTGCATGTAGAATTTTCATTTTTTTCGTGTATGCTGTACACAAACCCGCGGGTTGACTTACACACTTTTTCATTCCGGTAGCCATTCGTTCTCTACATCATAATAAAAATGGATCGACATGATTCTCACACCTTCTTACTCAAGCTTCTGGGCAAAAGTGCATATATAAAAGTAATGCATTGTTAATGTTCTTCAGTATATATTTTGCTAATCAGACACAAGCTTGAACAAAAAGATACTAATTGTTAACACAAGGTTCAGACATTGGACGGCATTTTTATTTCAAAATATTGATTAGAATGTGAAAATATATAAAAATCGTGTATTGTAAAATAATTTTTGTTTTAAATAGAATAGCGAAATTGTAAACCAAATATGTAAACCACTTTAAGCGATGAAGAATCGGCGTTTCGCATACAAGGCCTCCATAAAAGAAAGAACACACATCAGTACATAGCGGGCAAACTATATAATGTATGTCAATTGACGTCATGATGCGCAATGTTGACGGAACCCGAGATGGCACTCACGTAGTAAGACGCGACTAATGATGTTTGTGGGTAGATCTGGCTGCCCTATCCCATGGAAGATACCCAAAAGCTATGATGAATTCGAGTGTGTCAAGCAAGAAGGGGTAGAAATCGCAGTAACGCTATAAACCATGAGACATGACATTTCGTTCTCCGTACTATATTCTGCAATTCTGAAGGAGTTTCAGATATTCCTTTCTGCGTACTATATCCTGCTATTCTGAAGGAGTTTGAAAACAAACGCAGAACTCGCAGAAGAAGAAGTGTACATCATTGTATAAGTGATTTGTGCATTTATTTCTCTTCCCGTAGCCTTCCATCTGGATACACGTTTTACTGCTGTCCTATCTATTTTGAAATATAATAAAATAATAACGTCCACATGAAAAACTCCATTTTATGAATAAATATCTTGGAAGAAACTTATAATAGCAAGTTAGCATTGAATATTCAATACAATAGTTAATTAATATGTGTATACATGTTACATAAGCATATTCAACATAAGTGTATAAATGTTACATAAACATAGCCAACTTAAGTGTATAAATGTTCAATAAACATAGTCAAACATAAGTGTATGTGTTTAATTCATTCATTCATTTTCCTTTTGCGCTGAAGTTAACGCAAAAGGCAGAGGTCAGATCTCTCCAATTCTGTCTGTTCAAAGCTATTGTGTGCAGTTCTTGAATAGTATGGATATTGATTGTTTTACTTTCTCTAAGTATTGTTCTTCTCAGTGTTTCTTGTCTACCGCTGGCTCTTTGGCCTGTAGGTATACATTCAAGAGATTGGTGGTGTATTTTGTTGATGTCTGCGCAAAGGACATGCCCGATGTAGGACCAACGGCGTTTTCTGATAACATCTGTGATGAAATTTTGATGTGTCTCTTCTCTGATTGTATCAATCGAATTGAACGCACTCCAATGGGTGTTAGTTATCCTACGAAAACAAGTGTTCTCGAAACTCAGTAATTTCTTTTCTGAAGATAAAGAGCTTTTTCCAGCTCTCATATCCTTATGATAGCATCGGAATAACGCAGGAATTAAATAAGCGCATTTTCGAGCGTGTGCTGATTGACTTTGAGCTCCATATATTAGACAGTCTGTTAAAGGCACTTGATGCTAGTGCAATGTGAGTTGTACATTCTGACATGACATCATCGTCGAGTGTTAATTTGCTTCCTAGATATGATAATGTGTGTACATTTTCAAGCTGTTGTCCATGTAAAGTAATTGCGTTAATTGGTGAAGTCAATAATTGTATGTGTTTAATAGTAATGATTATTTATGTGATAATTATGGTGATGTTGATACTGATGATGATTATATAATTGTAAAGGAGTAAGAGTGTGTAACTCTCATCCATTATTCCATGTCGTAAAGTCTTACTTTCGTATACTAATTATTTTTCACTCATCTTACTGGCAGGTATATCACAATTATTACTAGTATTTGTAGGTATATCTCCGTATTTGCAGGTGGTGTTGAGGGATGAAAAGAGGTAGGCTGTGATAGACGCATGAAGCATACATACAAGATAAATATGAAACAATCTAGCAGAGTACACCATTAAGGCAAAAACAGCAGATGTTTGATGTTTGTTGCAGCGAAGTTTCGTTACGGAGACGGCACAATATGATGACGAACTATAACAAAATGTACATATAACAACGTAGCGAGTGAATACTGACATGACAGCTCACAAAGAGAGATGTTCACGTACAGCATAACAAGGAAATGTTCATTCTCTACCCAAATCATGAATAGATACAAGACATTGTGGCAATATGCAAGTTTAAATGTAAGAGGGACAGTGTAAGAGGGGCAGTGTAAGAGGGGACAGTGTAAGAGCGGGCAGTGTAACAGGGGGCAGTGTAAGAGGGGGGCAGTGTAAGAGGGGGCAGTGTAAGAGAGGGCAGTATTAGAGGGGCAGTGTCAGAGGGGCAGTGTAAGAGGGGCAATGTAAGAGGGGCACTGTAAGAGGGGTAGTGTAAGAGGGGCAGTGTAAGAGGGACAGTGTGAGAGGGGGCAGTGTAGTTGAACAGGAAACCTAGACAAGAGACAATCCCCCCCAGCAAACCAGATAGTTTAGTACTAGTAATCCATCCAAACGTGTATAAATCGTACTGGAGGTCCTTCTTGTCTACCTAGTGGAGCTACGATGCAGAAGAGATACACGACTGGCCAACCAGGTTGGACGACAACCCTTATATATATATATATATATATATGTATATATATATATTATGCACTAGAATTTAGAGGGGATTATTAACTTAAAATTGAATTAGAAAACACCTGGCACCTGACAGAATTTAGTATTTGCTGCCTATAGAACACAAATCTCAACACAAAAACCTTCAAAATATGAAGACGCCTATGCTTAAGAAGTGACATGAAAGTTCAGAGTAAAGACAGCATGCTAACACTGGTCAAGAATCACATCAATGACATAGCATCCAAAACACAAAAAAGGTGCTTAATACCAGATAACTATCATAAATACAACTCCCTTGAACTGCACATACTAAAGGTCTACTGCCCAAATGATATCCCACTAAACAAGAACAGTATTAACATCCCTTACAAATATTTCCTGGCAGGGAGACTTTAACAGGAATATCCACACAGCATATGGGTCTGAGTATACATATATGGGTCATCACAAAATGCAGTGAGGAATGGATGTGCAGATATATATATATATATATATATATAATATCCACACGAGCTTCGAGGTACAATCAGAACACTATCGGGGAAATTATGTAATAATTGTGATGCAGAAATCCAAGAAATTATGGTGGCAACTGAAAAACTGCTGAACTCCAACCATGGCCCACAGCCCGCAGTATTCCTGATAGATGCATGGTCATTGTTTCAAGCTCTCCAGTCCGGAAAACTAACATCCTTGCAAAAACTACTTAATGAACTGTTTTCCAGTGGAAATACCCTGTCACTGTGAAATACCAGTAAATGAGAAAGCAGACCAACTGACTAAGGCCGGTGCTACCGAAGACCATCCAGATGTACCAATAACCTACCACCAGAAAAAAAACAGATGATCAAATCAATAAGAAAGCCACAAACACCAACACAAGGTGACTATGACAATATGAACAGATCAGAACAAGTTGTAATTCTGAGCCTCAGAACGGGAGACAACCGACTCCGCAGTCACATGTACACAAAATTCAAGATTGGCAAAACGGCCATGTGTACACGTGGACAGGCAGCACAGAGTGCCAAACATATACTTCAAGAGTGTTCTGAGTATGAAAAGCTGAAGCAGATATATTACCCAGTGGAAACAACACTGGAATCAAAGCTCTATGGGCCACTGTATGAATTACAAAAGACAGTGAGTTTTATTAAGGAGACAGAATTACATATATAGACATGTTTCACGTTAACGAAAGAAGAAGAAGAAAAAGAGCTAGGGCTAGAAGAGTTCTCTGGAGTTCTCCCTCGTGTGTGCTGAGTATTTGTCTCCTCTTTTATTTCAAGTTTTATGCCCATCGTTTTCGTGGTTTCTCTTGTAGGTCTGCCTTCACTATATTTTGGGGATGTGGATGGTCATGTACGGAAAACCTGTTTGTATGAGTTGCAAGGCGATTGGGTGTCGCTTGATCGGACCTGGTTCGGTTTCCGTCAGCTGTAGGAATTGTGTTCATCGATCCTTATGCTGCATACCTGCTTAGCATAGCTTGCTGGTTATGTTGTCAGATGGTGGTCTGCTGATATGTAGAAACCATTTGATCTGTTGTTTCTTAATATATTTCAAGAATGGAGTGGTGTCGGTTCTTTGTCTAATATCATCGTTCCTCAGTCTGTCTCTTAGCGATATTCTTTGGATTCTGCGAAAGCATGTCATTTCAGTTGTCACAAGGTTATGTTTGTCGTGTGCTGTGTTTGTCAATGTTTGGCATGGTAGCACAGCGTTGACATCATAATCGTTTTCAATAGTGTTATTTTATTTGGTGTCTTAATCTACATTTTTGTTTCTGAAGATCGGTGTCGTTTGCCCTAGGTCTTGGTATGCTTCACTAAAAATATTATATGTTTCGGTGCTCGTGCCGACTGTTGCTATAGTGCTTGCTATGCATGTGAATTATTACTTGTTTCATTTATTTCCAATATATAAATATAAATATATATATATATAATAGAGAGAGAGAGAGAGTGGTGCTTCTTTATGTTCTTTCTATTTTGATTACTTCGTATTAAATTAATCACCATATAAAATATGGTAGTTTTCTGGATAGGAGCATTTGGAGTACTGATTTTTCATTTTTTCCGTAATACGACTGTCTATGATTCAAACTATGTGCTCAGCAGTTTTAAGTTTTGTCAATGTGATTCTTCTGGGTTCTTCTTCATAATTATAACATAATTTTCCCGATACAATTTAATTGTAACCCTGACCTTATTTGGTCTATATCTGTCTCTCTCTCTCTCTCTCTCTCTATATATATATATATATATATATATATATATATATAAATATATATATATATATATATATATATATATATATATATATATATATATATATATATATATATATATATATATATATATATATATATATATATATATATATATATATATATATATATATATATATATATATATATATATATATAAGTTTTAATAAACATATATCTGCTCTTCCGTTTTTTCCACTGCATTCTCTGATGGCCGATCTGTATATAATCTGATACATATGTCTTGTAGATATTCATCATCTAGTAGACTAAGAGCAACTCCTACGTTGTGCACTATTCTGTTCTTTCTCACTGAACATTCATTTCACCTAACTTTGGATATGAATAGTTAATCCACTATTCTCTGTGTAGTGGGTTTGTTCTGGTAATGTGTTAAAGGGCTCTTAACTTCAAACAAGTCTTGAGATTTGTCTGCGGAGTTGTTCGGCCTCATGGATAAGGCTACTACTATACAATAGTTGTAATTCAAGCCTCGTTGAGCACAAAGAGAAACATATTTTTTCAGGTTTGTTTGTTTTCATGTAATTGATCGTAATCTCATCACGAAATGCACACATACGAAATGATGAATTTATAGCAGAATATGTGGTAGTAAAGCTGAAATCAAGATTATATAGAAAACGGTCTCAAATATCTCAACTTGTGAGTATTGCTTGCAGAAATTCCATTACATTACATTAGCTAGGCTCATTACAATGATTTCTCGTGACGGTTTATTAACGGTGGTTGTGTAGTTAGCCATGGTGCAGATAGCCGAGGTACTGTCGTGTTTATTGAAGGTGTGTTTCCTGGTGTCATGTGGTGCGTTAACGTTTCTCTCACTATTTTCCCACAAAAATAGTGGTTGAACTGCAACCATTTTACCGCTGTTTTTTTCCAGCCACTTCTTCGCTAAGTTTTGAATTCTATCTTTCACTTGATGACTTGGAGTACAGTGAAACTTTTTCTGAATATATTGTTAACTTTATGTACCTGCATTCACTCAGTGTTTGTATTCTCCCGAATTCTACATCTCTACTACGGATGCTGATTTTATTGACTCAGTGATGATCATACGTGAATGGTATTACACATTTTCTAGCTCATGTAATGTAGTATATAATATAAAACATCATGAAATAGATCGATATTCCAAGTGTGGGCATATGCCCTGCTGAAAACATTTACTATTTCCCTTTTTCTTCCCATGTGGTTCCACTTAATTTTCACATGATTGTTAACTCTATCCTAACTTTGCTATTGCTTTGTTGATGTGTTCCTTTTATGTTAGCCTACTGTCAAATATAGCTACACGATATGTTGATAGTTCGCATCCCTTCAAGAGCTTTGTATCCCCAGCTTTGACACTATCCTGATGTAGACACGGATTCGTTGGGCAGGTCATTTGGTGCGCATGTCAGACCATCATCTGCCACATATATTTCTCTATGGAGAGCTGGAGAAGGATACATGATCAAAAGGTGGCTAAAAGAAGCACTATAATGGCTAGTGAAAGATCTCGAAAATGTCTTTGAAATAGACCACCATACATAGGAAGACCTTGAACAACATAGATTTATATGACATTCTACAGTCAAAAAGAGTTCATCATCTTGTGAAAAGATGAAGAAATGCAGCAGCTCAACATCGGAGAGTAGCTAGAAAGTCACGGGTAGACCAAGACCCGTCTACAGTGGTCATTCCATGCCAGAACTATCCAAGGACATTTACTTTTATGTAATAAATGGTCATCATATATATATATATATATGTGTGTGTGTGTGTGTGTGTGTGTGTATGTGTGTGTGTATGTGTGTGTGTGTGTGTTTATGTTCGGAAAATAATATTGTGATGGAAACGTAAACGTTTTACTCCTTATTCTATATATTATAGTTGTTGTCCTCCTTACTCTGTGTATTATAGTTTTTTTCACATTTTTATTAGTAATGATAGATGTTTGTAACACATGTTTATTTTTTTTTACTATAATTATATGCAATATATTGATTGGATGTTAACCAGTTTTTAGATATATCAGTAACACTTAAACTAAGGACTTTCACAGTCATTCAATTCTGCACCTAAACAGCAGTTACGTATAAAATACGGAGACCATATCACCAAGAAGAACAGCAGTTATGAATATCACAACTTGATCATATCGTCAACAATGAACATCAGTTACGATTACCAAGCAGAGAACATATCACCAACAAATAATTATGCTACATAATTCAAAAAAAGGATCAATTCCTTAGTGCACATTATTCTTGATTAGAAACTAGCTTTACAGCACGCGTGGCATCCCCAGAAGTTCTCCGCTCACCGTTCCAGCAGGCATACCTGTATATGTATACTCGGAATCCAAGTCAGGTATTGATTGTGTGATCTTCGGGGCCTTCCAAAAGAATTACTTTTTATTACCTTCCCTCTAGATACTCCTATTTATAATATTCTCTGTATCTTTGCGTTCTCGGCCGCATTGCTATCGTATTCATCTCGAAATGAATGTATTACCGCCTTGATCAAGTCTGCTTTATCCTTCTCAGCATTGTGTTGTCTATCGCCGCATTGCTTGCCAATATTTGGCTAGCTCGTTTCCTCTAACCCCTGCTTGGCCAAGGCAGTATACCCTTGTAATGCTCTGGGCATTTGAGTTGTTCACTAAATCCCACCATTCTTTTCACAGCATATACTTTTCTATCTTGCGCAGCATGCTTTGAGCGTCTATGAGTATTAGCGAGTGTGATGATGTATCAGTTATTAACCAATCTAAGTGAGGCTGTAGCTTCCTCCATCCCCACATCCCCATGCTGGATGTGACAGTTGGGTATACTGAAGATTTCTCAACCAACTTCTCGCCGTTTTTGTAAGCAACAAAACTCCAACGGCTTTTATTTGTGCTTTTGATAACGGAGCCATCTGTGTATATAATTATGTCTTGTGGTTTCTAGTGTAGCTGACGAGTTCATGTACTGTAATCTGAAACCTGTCACCCGTCCATTTTCGACACGCTTTATCTAGTTGTATTATTACTTTATAGTCACTGATTTATTCTTAGTGTCTACCTCCTCCCATTCACTGCCCTTTCCTATTTCTTCAAGTTCACACACTTTTTGCAGTGTGTCTTCAGCCTATGTCATCCATGATCTACCATTCTTGACTCGTTTTCCCTTTTCTCATTCAGAAGTTCATGTAATGGTTGGTGCTTGTATTCTGTCACTTTAAGGTACGACCAAACATGTACTACGCGGTGTTGCACTCTAATACTAGGGAGATCAAGCAGAAATCCCATAGCAGAGATGGGTACACTCTAGTACCGCTCTGATTGCCTCATTTTTGACTTTTTCTAATCTATCGACTTGTGTCTGTGACAGTGTTAGTAGGCAGAGACCATAATGTATGAGAAATAACATAATCACTTGTATAAGCAGTAACATAGAATCGGTAACGATTCCTGATGACGACCATAAACTAGATGACACTAATCCCTCTGTTAGCCTTCTTACGCATATTTGTGACGTGTTTGTTGAATGAGTGACTTCTATCAAAGGTTTTCCCAAGATATATAAGATCCTTTTCTCTTTCAATCAATGAGCCCATGCAACTCACAGCTGGCAGTGTGTCCCTGGCGAAGATTATTATTAAATGTGAATGTATAATTGTTGTATATATAGTTAGGTGTACCAGGCTACGTTTCCTTTTGAGTTATTTATCACAGCGGTGTATGTTCTGCACCATATCGACAATTGGTGCAGTCCACACTGTATACTCTCAGCGATAAATGTTCTGTTCCTGCCCATATTGTATAGTAGGATATCATTATCGTATGTTAGAACTCTACAATTGCTTGAGGTTTGCAATTGAGCAATTCTCAACGTATACACATTAAACAGCATGGGGGCAGTGAAGAACCTTCTAGCAGAACAGGTGATATTGTTCTGATCTCAGACGTCTAGGTTCCACACCCTAATGCAACTTTTCTACAGATAAGCACACTTGCTATCAAGCGTATGATCCGGGAATGGATATCGTGTTCCCTTATCATGTCGAAAAGATGGGTGTGTTTAGCTCTATTATACACATCTTTTATGTATATCGCTCCAACTACAGATTATATCCTTATTTTGATACCTTTCATACAATTCATATGCAAGAACTGCTGAATGTTGTGACTGTGTCTCTTCTGGCGCTGTATGCACTTATCGATTTTTGGGGCTCCGCCTTTGATCTCTAGTTAGTTTCCATGATGTGCGTCTAGCGAAAATTCTTTTCAGAATCTATCTCTGTACATATTCTGCAGTGTGATAATGCGATAACCTTTTTATGTCAGTAGAATCTTTGCATGGCTTTGTCACGGGAATAAGATAGATATGTAGCCATTCCTCTGGTCCTACTCCTGTTTTCTGACTCGCATTATAATAGTATGTCCTCTTACCTAGCATATTCTCCTCAATGTCCTTGAGTAAGATGTACATGATTCCATCCGGGAGTGGAACGCCATCAGATGTATTCTTAATAGCTATTTGCTCTTCTTTAACATCTGCAAGCTAGTATTCTTTTGCTCAGATATCTAAATGATTCCTTATTACACCTTCTGTCAAGAGTCAAAGAACATACCGGAAAAAGTAAACTGGTCTTGGCATATCAAGAGAAATTCAGGACTTGGAAATCAACAATATTCTAGAAGTTTCAGTTTCTGATACACACAAACTTGGAGACGCATTAGCGCAGTGGTTAGCGCACTGGCTTCGCATATGAGTGGTCCTGGGTTCATTCCCCAGTTGAGGCGGAAATGTTTTCAGATCGCAACGGCTCTCAGGTCGGCCCAGCCTTAAATGGGTACCGGATTAAGTAAAGACTGCGAGGGAGAGAAGATGGCTACCGCCCTCATTTGCAGAGCCTGTGAAATGTGAGATCGCTAACATCTCACACCCCTACGGCAGTAATAAATGCTATGGGTTACTTTACTTTACACACAAACTGGACAAACAGACTTTTTGATGACAACACAAGTTAACGGACAAGATATAATTTTGACACCTGATAGTGACCAGCGAGATACCGTTCAATATGGATTTAGGAAACATTGTCACAATTGCAAAAAATAGCAGGAAGGTTTTGTGTCTGACGTTATTTAAAGAGTTAATATGTTTACGATACTGAATTCCTTTGTTTACATGTGTCTGCAAGTACTCCAGTTTTAGCTGGAAATTGAGTGCTGTGATATTTTTCCATTCTTGAATTTTTCCCACTTGTCCATAATGACAGGGATTGTGTAAATAATAGGATTTGCTGCTGAATTAATAGGAAGAATGATGACAGTTATCCAGGCGTAAGCATCATTGCTAGTCTCGTGTCCAGCAAGAGTTAATAAACCCATCAATCCTACAGGAAACCAGCAGAGAAAGTTGGCCAGAAGTACAAGAGAAAGTTGTTTGGCTACTATTATATCTTTTGCTAAACGAGAAGATGTGCTTGAGGTTGTCTTAGACATTCTATTATTTGACATTGCTCTAAAAATGGCTGTTTGTCCAAAAGCGATGACGAGAAACATGATGAAATTGCATACGATGAACAGGGCAAATGAGTACTCCCATCCATTGAGTCGCTGAGTTGTCAAAGGTAGACCGATACACATGGCGTTAGATGAATATATTTCAAACTTGAACACAACTGGAATCAGTGCAACAATTAAACCTATGATCCAAGACAAAAGTAGAGCAATCAATTTACTCACGTTAGAAAATTTGATTTGACCAAATGGAAATTTCATAATCAGGAATCTGTCCAGAGTGATGAGAAAAATAAAATATGTGGATGTCTCAATAGAAAGTGTAGCAAGAAAACCTGCAAGTTTACATACTAGACTTTCTCTCCAGATCTTGTCATACACAACATACACGTCACGATATGTATAATCTGCTACAGCAATAATACAAAGATAGACTCCCATAATAAAGTCAGATATTCCCAAGTTTGTCACAAACATTCCATATACTGTTACAAAAACAGATCTGTCCCAAATGAAACGATATACAATAACTATCAAGTTCCCAAAAACAGCAAGAACAACGAAGGCCCAGAGAAGAACACGTTGAATTCCAATTCCTACAAGATCGTAACACGATGAAATGGCGTTGTCAGGACCATGGCAAGTTTCAGAGGGAATGTTGTCTCCCCGTATTTGAGGACAACACATTTCAAAAGTATCAGTGTACAGATTTTTGGAAATTGTAAGACCATGAAAAAAATCAACTTGAAAATATGTCATGTAGACTCCACGTAGATCCAATGTTTGGAGAATAAAGTTACTAGGAACTTCTACTCTATATAGATCAGTGATGAGTGTCCAGCTCAAGTTTAAATGTTTCAGATTAGGTACCCCAGCAAAAAAATTATTATATAAATATTTCAAGTCTGTATGAGAGAGGTCAAGTATTTCAAGAAATTTCAATGGCAACTCGGTCACACTAACAAGTTCCTTATTATAGGACACGTTTAAATAACGTAAATATTTTAAACTGCAGGAAGTGATGTCAACTTTCAATGTTTCTATCATATTGTAACTAATGTCTAAATAATAGATTTTGCAATTTGTATTGATCAGAAATGTGGGGAACTTGTTCAATTTGCAATTAGATACTTTCAATTCTTTCAAGTTTTCTAATTGGCCGGAAGAATACGAAGTCATGTAAGAGAGATCGATTCCAGATAAATCCATGTATCTGGTTCTTTCATCAATAAAATTTAAACTCATTAACTGAATCGATCTGTTGTAATTGGATACCGTGACTGTTCCAGATACACATTTCAAACCGTCGGTACACGTCATGTTACAATCTAATTCATCATCTTTATCTGGACATTCAGGATGTCCGTCACAAACAAGATCAGGATGGAGACACATCTCACTATTAAAACATTTAAAATTTCCAGTGCATGGACCTAACATATCCTTTATTTCATCTTCTCCTTTAGGACAGTCTGCGGTTTGGTCAAGGACATAATGTTGTGGGATGCAGTAATTATTAAAACATTTGAAATATCCTTCTTGACATTTGAATTCGCTACAGTTTTTCAGATGAGACACATCTCTACAGCCGATAATAATTCCGTACTTGTCTTTAAGATATACACACCTGGGGGCCCAGATTACATGTTCCAATATGTTGTAGCAAGTGTTAGCTCTTTCTAGTTTTCCGATTGTCTCGTCCAAGTTTTCCAGTTCTCCAACTACACCTGGTTTCTGACAGTCTTTCTTGCCATCGTTAAGTTGATCGAATGTTACACAAGTATCTTTGTTACAAATAAAAGCGCAGGTCTTATTGCCTTTAAAATATTTATTGAGTGTTTGAGCTTCATCGTTAAGCAGAATCCTACAGGTACAAATTGTACAATCAATTTCCCTATCATTGACAAACTGTACAGGTAAACATGAACCGTCACAACATTGTACACCTGAACATTTTTTCATGTATTCATTTGTATCTTCTTCTCTGCAGGGATCATTGCGTGACTGTATTGTGCAGATCGATTCGTCTCGTCTGTTGCTGCAGTCATCAACACCGTTGCATAGATACAAGTAGGAAATATATCTGAGATCTACTTCATCTTCTCCACAATCGAATAAAGGAAACGAACCATACATTATTTTATTGACATCATTACGGTACCGTGAGTCCTTCATATTTGCCGAAATAGAAACAATATTATCGTCTAGTATCCTGAAATATCCTCTACTTAACGTTTGTTTTAAACGTGTACTCGATTCTGAATATATACTAAAAATCTTAAATCTACTTGGTAAAACTATTTCACAAAATGTAAACACATTTGAACTTATATTGTAACCAACGTCATACCAACCATCAACAAAATAACTATTATTAAAAAATGTATCACTAGTATTCTTATTTTTGTTCAAGAAAAATTGCCAGGCAACATAATATGTATTATTTACAGGTTTACCATTAAACCAGTTATTAATAACCAATGGATTTGACCGATTAACTGACTTCCATCTGAAACGTGTGGGAGCTTTTGCTTCTCGTTTTAGTCCAATGAAAATTTGAAACAAAGATTGAGTTGAATTAATTGTATATCTGTTGTTATTAACTCTGTCTCTGAAGTATGACGACAACACAGTTCGTAGAAATATCAACTCATCTTCAGTCTCGATTGCTGTTAGAAAACTTTCGTGTGCGATATCAGGGCAAGAGTTGTATTCACTCACCCAATCTCCTTCTCTATCGTTATCAGATAACAAATAACAAGACAGATAATCGATACTATTCTGATATTCATACAAAAACCAACCTTTGGGACATTCCTTACAAATAGCCATTGGTAAAGCATACATCGGAACATTTGTGTGCTCGAACATTTGTACAATGATGGTATCATTCAAGTGAATTAAATGTTGCGCACTGTTAGGTACAAGAACTACAACAAATATTTTAATATGTGTATCTTGTTGTTGTACAGTTTCTGGTAACCTTGTAAGTTCATCAAATGCGTAGTTCTCACCATTCAAAAATATTATAGCAATATGGGTCACATTCTTACGGACTCTGCGCATTTCCGAAAACAAGCGTTGAGCAAATTCAATTTTTAATTCAAGAGCTTCCTGTAAGTGCATGTAACATTGCCTCCTCTCACTAGGTCGGTGTATCTCAAGAGTTGTATTAAAACTCCAGAAGCTTATATCAAAATCATCATAATTTCTGACACATAACCCGTACTGTACAGCAGCAAACAGCACACGTGGAGATGTGTTGTCGTTAGACCGACTAGAAATGTGCTCGACAAACGTGTTGATCAAATTCAATTCATAACTCTGCTGTATTTCACTATCCCTTGAGAGCAGGAACAAGATATCCATTTCTTCTGTGGAACAGTTTTCCAATGGGAAATTACTTGACAAAATTCCAGGAATTACTGAAAAAATACAAAAATACTATTAACTAGCAAAATATTCATTTATAGTAGGAACAATTATTGTGTTGATATATATAAGTACTTAGTTCTAGAAGAAATAATAATGGTGTTGATATATAAGTACTTAGTTCTAGAAGAAATAATAATGGTGTTGATATATAAGTACTTAGTTCTAGAAGGAACAATAATTATGTTGATTATTACTATGTGGGATACTTAAAATCGTGAACGAATTGGACATAGACATATGTAGTTTTTTTCATGTAATTAATATCGGATTAACTTTTTGGATAGTAAAATTAACTGGACGAATCAGTATTACAGAGAAAGAAGGAATTCGGGATCAATCGTAGATCAAGTACACGATGTCGAGAGAAGGGTTGAAAAACGCACATGAAAAATCTGCTCGACACAAAAACGATAAGCTGACATACTCTTCACCATTTTCTGAAATAGACTGAGCATCAGGTGGCGCATATTTTGAATAGTTGTATTATTTAGTCGTATCACTACAGACACGTTCATATTTCTTCATATCAGATACTATGTATGTCCTTCAGCGCTTGGTTACTGGATGTTGCCCTAATTACATATTCAGTATATTCTTCTGGATGTGGATACTGACTGTTCCTCTCATCACACGTTCATTATGCCCTTAAGCGAGTAGTTACTGACTGTTCCTCTCATCACACGTTCATTATGCCCTTAAGCGAGTAGTTACTGACTGTTCCTCTCATCACACGTTCATTATGCCCTTAAGCGTGCAGTTACTGACTGTTCCTCTCATCACACGTTCATTATGCCCTTAAGCGAGTAGTTACTGACTGTTCCTCTCATCACACGTTCATTATGCCCTTAAGCGTGCAGTTACTGACTGTTCCTCTCATCACACGTTCATTATGCCCTTAATCGTGCAGTTACTGAATGTTCCTCTCATCACACGTTCATTATGCCCTTAATCGTGCAGTTACTGACTGTTCCTCTCATCACACGTTCATTATGCCCTTAAGCGTGCAGTTACTGACTGTTCTTGTAATAACATATTCAATATGTTCTTCAGCGTGTGGTTACCGACAGTTCTTCTCATCACATATTCAGTATGTCCGTAATCGTGTCGCTACCGACTGTTCTTCTAACCACATATTCAGTACGTTATTCATTGTTAGGTTGCCATTGTTCTTCAGAGAGCGGTTAATGACTGTACTTATCACACATGCAGTATGTTCTTCAGCGTGCGGCTACGAACGGTTCTTCTCATCATGTATGCATTGTGCCCTTCAAAATGTGGATATGAATTGTTCTTCTCTTCATATATTCAGTATGTCATTCACCGTGTCGTTCTGATTGTTCTTCTTCTTTTTCTTCAGCGTTCATTATCAAACTCAACGAGTATCTCTCTTATAGTAGGACAATGGTCCTAATATATTTTCAGCAGAATGTAGTCCACATATTGGAAATGCGTTTTAGGCATTTTTTTCGAAAATGGTCCGAAACATTAGTCTTCAGATATTATCACATATTAAACATATCATTTAGCTTGAGGTCACTGACTGTTCTTCTCATCACATATTCAGAATGTCCTTAGGCGTGTCCTTACTGACTGTTCTTCTCATCACATATTCATAATGTCCTTCGGCGTGTCCTTACTGACTGTTCTTCTCATCACATATTCAGTATATTCTTCGGCGTGTTCTTACTGACTGTTCTTCTCATCACATATTCATAATGTCCTTCGGCGTGTTCTTACTGACTGTTATTCTCATCACATATTCAGAATGTCCTTCGGCGTGTCCTTACTGACTGTTCTTCTCATCACATATTCAGAATGTTCTTCGGCGTGTCCTTACTGACTGTTCTTCTCATCACATATTCAGAATGTCCCTCGGCGTGCCCTTACTGACTGTTCTTCTCATCACATATTCAGAATGTCCCTCGGCGTGTCCTTACTGACTGTTCTTCTCATCACATATTCAGAATGTCCTTACTGACTGTTCTTCTTATCACATATTCAGAATGTCCCTCGGCGTGTCCTTACTTACTGTTCTTCTCATCACATATTCAGAATATTCTTCGGCGTGTCTTTAGTGACTGTTCTTGTCATCACATATTCAGAATATTCTTCGGCGTGTCCTTACTGACTGTTTTTCTCATCACATATTCAGAATGTCCTTCGGCGTGTCCTTACTGACTGTTCTGCTCATCACATATTCAGAATGTCCTTCGGCGTGTCCTTACTGACTGTTCTTCTCATCACATATTCAGAATGTCCTTCGGCGTGTCCTTACTGACTGTTCTTCTCATCACATATTCAGAATGTCCTTCGGCGTGTTCTTACTGACTGTTCTTCTCATCACATATTCAGAATATTCTTCGACGTGTCCTTACTGACTGTTCTTCGCATCACATATTCAGAATATTCTTCGGCGTGTCCTTAGTGCCTGTTCTTCTCATCACGTATTCAGAATATTCTTCGGCGTGTCCTTACTGACTGTTCTTATCATCACATATTCAGAATGTCCTTCGGCGTGTCCTTACTGACTGTTCTTATCATCACATATTCAGAATGTCCTTCGGCGTGTCCTTACTGACTGTTCTTCTCATCACATATTCAGCATATTCTTCGGCGTGTCCTTACTGACTGTTCTTCTCATCACATATTCAGAATGTCCCTCGGCGTGCCCTTACTGACTGTTCTTCTCATCACATATTCAGAATGTCCCTCGGCGTGTCCTTACTGACTGTTCTTCTCATCACATATTCAGAATGTCCTTACTGACTGTTCTTCTTATCACATATTCAGAATGTCCCTCGGCGTGTCCTTACTTACTGTTCTTCTCATCACATATTCAGAATATTCTTCGGCGTGTCTTTAGTGACTGTTCTTGTCATCACATATTCAGAATATTCTTCGGCGTGTCCTTACTGACTGTTTTTCTCATCACATATTCAGAATGTCCTTCGGCGTGTCCTTACTGACTGTTCTGCTCATCACATATTCAGAATGTCCTTCGGCGTGTCCTTACTGACTGTTCTTCTCATCACATATTCAGAATGTCCTTCGGCGTGTCCTTACTGACTGTTCTTCTCATCACATATTCAGAATGTCCTTCGGCGTGTCCTTACTGACTGTTCTTCTCATCACATATTCAGAATATTCTTCGACGTGTCCTTACTGACTGTTCTTCGCATCACATATTCAGAATATTCTTCGGCGTGTCCTTAGTGCCTGTTCTTCTCATCACGTATTCAGAATATTCTTCGGCGTGTCCTTACTGACTGTTCTTATCATCACATATTCAGAATGTCCTTCGGCGTGTCCTTACTGACTGTTCTTATCATCACATATTCAGAATGTCCTTCGGCGTGTCCTTACTGACTGTTCTTCTCATCACATATTCAGCATATTCTTCGACGTGTCCTTACTGACTGTTCTTCTAATCACATATTCAGTATGTCATTCGGCGTGTCCTTACTCACTTTTCCTGTAATCACATATTAGGCATGCCCTTCACCGTGTGGTTACTGATTTATTTGTGTAATAAGATATTCAATATGTCTGTCAGCGTGCGGTTTCTGAGTGTTAATGTAATATCATGGATCTTTCTTGTAGCAGGACAATGATTCAACTAGATTTCCAGCAGAATGTAGACCAGAGAATGGAATTGCTATGTGTCGCCGTTGTGTTGCTTGAAAAGTCCGATACATACGTCTTCAGCGGTTATAACACATTCAACATACCATTCAGCTTTTTTTCTGTTCTTCTCATCATATATTCAGTTTATACTGTGGTATGTGAATAGTCACTGTTCTTCCCATCACATATTCAGCAACTACTTCTCCGTAGGGTTAGAGACTGTTCTTTTCAACGCAAAGAATGTCTTTCAGAGTGTTGATATCCATTGTTCTTCTCTTCACATATTCTTAATGCCCCTCGGCGTGTGGTTTCTGAATGTTCTTCACATGACATATTCAGTATATTATTCAGAATATGGATAATCCATGTTCTTCTCATCACATATTCAGCAAATACTTCACAGTATGGCTAGGCTACTGACTGTACTTCTCATCACACATTCAGTATGTTTCTCAGTGCACGGCGACTGACTGTTCTTGTAATGAGATATGTCAGTATGTCTTTCAGCATGTGGTTAATGACTGTTCTTCTCAGCACATATTCAGTGCGTGCTCCTCTTCAGTGTGCGGATATTGACTGATCTCCTCATGACATATTGAGTATATTCTTCAGTGTGTGTGACTACTGACAGTTCTTGTAATTACATATTAGATATGCCATTCAGCGTGTGGTTACTGATTGTTTGTGTAATAATATATTCAATATTTTCTTCAACGTGTGGTTACTGATTTAATTTTGTAATAATATATTCAATATGTTCTTCAGCGTGTGGTTACTGATTTAATTTTGTAATAATATATTCAATATGTTCTTCAGCGTGCGATTGCTGAGTGTTAATGTAATATGATATTCAGTACGTCTTTCAGTATGTCAATGAATCAATCAATCAATATACCCGTAACCCTTCATGGTCGTAGGAGTACCACACTGGATGATTGATCACACATAATCATCCAGCGAATTCTATTCTCCCATGTCGTAGAGCGTGGAAATATCTTGTCCAGTCCATTCCTTGATATTGTGTGTCCATGCCTGTATTTTCCCTCCTCTGCTTCTTCCCCCTTCAACAGTTCTCTGCAGTATTGTTTTGACGAGGAATCATTGCATTCAAGTCCAAACTTTTACGTCTAGTTTACGTCGTTTCACTAATGAAATCAATGGTTTTTGAATACCTGTACACATCTCTACTTTATTTCTTAAGTACACATTCGTCTTATGTTCCCTATAGGAAATTCGTAGAATTCGTATGTAGCATTGGTACTCAAAAGTCTGTAATCTTCGCTCAATGTCCGCAATGAGTGTCCAGGTTTAACACCCATACACCACAACAGAATGCACAAGCGACCTATACAGTTTGACGTTCACCCCAACACTGACGTTGTTTTTCCAATTGACAAAGACGCTAAAGCTATCTCCAGTCTTATTTTTAGTTCTGTTTTGCATTTTCCAACGATGCAAATGAAATGGAAATCGCTGCATATATTAAGGATGTAGCTACTGAATGTTGTTCTCCTCATTTATTCAGTATGCCCATCAGTGTTAGGTTTCTGACTGCTCCTCTCATCACACCTTCAGCATGTTCTTCAGTGTGCGGACACTGACTGTTCTTGTAATAACATACTCAGTATTTCCGTCAGTGTGTTGTTACTGACTGTCTTCTCATCACGTTTATATTATGTCCTTCAGCGTTTCAGTCAATGAGCACACTTTAAAGAGTATTCTGAGTATGTGAATACAGAAACTATGTGTGTTCTATCTATCTATCTATCTATCACATGTTTTTTATTATGTGGTTACTGACTGTTCTTCTCATCACATATTCAGTATTTCTTTCAGAGTGTAATTACACACTGTTCTTCACATAACATTATAACAGTGAATTAACGAAATGGTCAAATGGAGACACGTGTATATTGCTTTAGTAGATTATGGACACGACCATAATCCCGTTGTCTTCCCGTAATGTTAGCAGACGAAATATGTTAGAGATATAATGGTTGTCAGATTACTTACCTACCTTTCTAGATGTGACGGATAACAAATAGTTGATAATAATAGTCACGAGATAAACTGGTCAGAATCGTTTCTTCAAGTAAAAGATGGGATTTAGTAAGGTTAAGGCTTAGTAAGAGGATGTGACCTATTGAAGTAACAAGAAAACTTGTCTACTCTAAATTAATTAGACATTGAACTACATACGAAAAGTAGAATGGATATAGGGATTGGAAAGCGTGCAATCTAGAACGTTCTTATTTAAATTATTTACAAATGTATATCAATAACTCGTAAATAAGTAGGTTTGTGAGAAGCTTTCAAATCAGTTCAGCACCAAAGTAAGATGTTGTCAACACCTACCAAAGTATGGAGAGGAGTAAAATCCAACAGTTGATACAAAATTGTGGCCAACCATTAACAAAACATGTCTGCGTCGGAGGAGTGAGTTGATTACGAAGAGGTTTCGATAGTTTTCCGGTTGTATTGGAAGTAGTCTAGTTGTGCTAGTTCAATAATGGTGAGAAGGTTTAGAGTTCATTTGTAACAATGCGAATATAGCTAAGGTAGAATAGAGATGTAGCTATATACCAGGGCTATTCAAATGGTGGCCCGCATAGGCCTACTAAGTGGCCCGCGGGTCATTGCTAAAACAGTGAAACAAATTTATAAAAAAACTAAATGTATAAAATCAGTCATTGTGTATTTTATAAATATATGAGAAAAATAAAAATTATCCTAGCATTTTACATCTTTTTTAGTAAAAGTGACCAACTTGATTGGCTCGTGGCCCGTGATGTTCCCCATTTCTATATTTTAGTCCCTGTTTAAATATAGTTGAAAAACCTTGTAATTTACGAATGGTCTCAAGGTTGTGAAGTTCTTCCTCGACTAGCATCCTCACCAATCTGTGTCTACTTCTATACTTATCCGTCCTGCAGAACTCGGACTTACTCTCAATTCATTCGAGTTCGATAGGCACTACGTTGACCACGTCAGTGGGGTCACGATGGGCACCAAGATGGGGCCAAGATATACCTGCTTGTTCATATGCCATTTTGAGCACCAGGTATGGAAATTCTATGGGGAACCCTTCCCGTTGGTGTTCCATAGATACATCAATGATGGGATTGACATTACTGACATGTCTGAGGCTGTCCTGGCACGCTTCATACAATTCATTGCCAATTTTCACCCGGCCATCAAGTTCACATCGGTGATCTCCACCTTTCATGTGCACTTTCCTGATATATCCATCACTATCCAACCCTTCTATTTTAGCACATCAGTACACTACAAACCGACTAATGCCCATAGCTATCTTCTATACACATCTTATATCCCTCTGCCTATCGTGATTCCCTTCCATTCTCTCAACTTCTTCGTCTTCGACGCTTGTGCAGTTGCGAGGACGACTTCCTCGAGCAGTCTTGCGATATTATAGCTTACTTTCCCTGTCACCTATACCCTGAGAATTTCCTTAGGTCTGCCCTTCTTCAAGTCTGTAGTCTTTCCCGTCATTACACCCTCTCGTCTACTCGGAAGTCTTCCTTTTTTGACAGTCATGCGTGTTCTCACCTTCCACCCCCAAACCGCTGCCGTTCGACATGTCCTGCTTCGTAACCTTCCCCTTCTTCAGTTTGACCTTGAGACGCAGGAAATGTGTTGCGCCCCCCCCCCCTCTTGTTGCTTACAGACGTGACAAGAACCTCATGGATCTACTGATCTTTAGTCACCTCCAGCCCGACGTTCCTAATCATTTTGGCACCATCAGATGCAAACGCAGCCAATGTTATACTTGTGTCTATGTCACCCAGATCTGGTCTGTCTCATTCTGTAATGTCACCTTCACCATTGAGGAGATCTTGACATTTGTGTACGCAACGTTATTTACGCCATTATATGCAAGCGTTGCGCCATGACATATATAGGTGAATCTGGAAGGAGGCTCGCAGACCAATTCTGCGAACATCTGTATATCATAAAAACCTTTCGGGTTTGCTTTTAGACGTCCACTTCAATAGTACGGGTCATCGGGGCGACCATGACATTCAGGTTGCGACCATTAAGTCGTTCTTCTCTGACGACCAGACCCGTCTGGCGTTTGAGAACCGCTACATTTACCAATATGACACTCTTAAACCCGATCGCATTAATGAGCGTATGTCTCATGTATGACTCTAGTCTATCCATAGTTTCTGTTTGTTTCGCGTCACATGTTTGTAGTCATTTTTGTATTTTCCTTGTCCTGTGTCATTTCAACTCGTCCGGTCAATTCATACTACACATACCAATGTGACCGTCGATGGCATTTCTGTTCGTTTTCTGTTATATGTTTTAATTTTGTTTCAATTGTTATCTTGATAAAGGTCTTTTGGTCGAAACGTCGATTTGTCTTTGCTATTATGTTTGTCTCTAACTAGCAAAACTGTATTACCCTATTCCTGGATCTACCTCTTGGATTCCAGCTTTGCGTAGTAAGTACATTTTATCGATTCTTCATACAACATAAACAACTTGAGATATACATACGAGTATTACACTGTTCTGATTGCCACAAGGAGCTACAATTTACCAGAACTAATCAATATAGTTGTAGCAGAAAACAAGCAAAAATGCCGTTTCTAAAACAACAAGAAGTCAGACGCGATGATTGGTTGTCCGAAATGAAATCAACATAACAATACTTGATGATTGTTGCTTGTACGAATTGAAATCAGCATGACTAAGAATGATGATTGTACGAATTGAAATCAGTATGGCTAAGAATGATGATTGTTAGGACAAAATGAAATAAACATTACTATATATCTGTCTATTGGCTAAACCCTGTGATGTCTTTCAGCTTTATTGGTAGCAGAGTTGTCTGGAGATGACCCTCGTTTGTGCTGAGTATATAGTGAAATGTATCGCCTCTTTTATGTCCGTGGTCCATGGCTTTCGTGGTCGACCTTTAGATCTGTCTTCATTGTATCAGTGTAGCATAGTTTGATGTGGTATGCTTCCTTATGGTAGTCTGATGATGTGTGCAAACCATCTGATCTGTTGTCTCAGAATATACTCCAAGATTGGGATAATATGTCTAATGTCCGGATTCCTCACTCTGTCTCTTAGCGATATTCCTAGGATTATGTGTACGCATGCCATAGTAGCTGTCATAAGCATACGTTTATCTTGTGCTGCCGTTGTCAATGCCCGGCATTGGTAGCACATCTTTGCCATAATAATCGTATTGAATAGTGCTATTTTGGTGTTAAAATCTGCATTTCTGTTTTTAACGTTTGGTGTTCTTTACACTTGCTATGCTATAGTACTCGTACATCTATTGTGTATTTTTTTACTGGTCTAGCCGTGTGTTGTTATATTGCTGCCTAGATATTTGAATTATGTCACATGTTTAAGTATGTTTTCTCCAATATATATATATATATATATATATATATATATATATATATATATATATATATATATATATATATATATATATATATATATATATATATATATATATATATATATATATATATGTATATATATATCGTAGTTTCTTTAAGCCCATCCTGTCGTCATTTTTTAGGTTGTTTGTATATTTATTTTCATGTTACAGTTTGTCATGTTGGATGTAATATATATCTATTTGTCTCTGTAGTTGCCCTTCTGATGAGGCTATTAGTGCGTGGTTCTTTTGTAAATATCAATTCTCTTAAGTTATCCTTCAGATTGTGTTCTTCCGTTGTCTTTGCTACTTTGCAGATGGAATCTATGTGTGTTATAAACAATAGGGAGGGGGGGTTTATACATCTCTGTCTCACGCCGGAGTACTTTTTGAAATTATCGGATGTACATGCGGTCGTTTTTACTGCGCATTGACTATTGACGTAATTACTTGACATATGCGTATTATATGTTCGGGCATCCATATGCATGTAATGTTATCCATATTTGTAAACTTTCTACTCCGTTAAAAGCTTTCTCTTTGTCCACAAAACCAAATATAACTCGTGGTTATTTTCTGTCGCTCTTTCTGAAAGTTGTTCGAAGGTAAATATTGCATCTGTGCAGTTTGTGGTGTCAGAAAGACCAATTGTGCGTTGTTGCGCTGTGGTTCTATTTAAAGTCATCTTCGGAAAACTTCATTTTACTACGAGCCATTGTGTTCTCACTGTCGGTTTGATTATCCTGTCTCAGTGCTGTATCATGAAATTCACATTGCTACACCGCAATCTCTAACTATTACATACATAAACAAACCACATATTTCATGCGAATATTGTCAGCATGACTAAGAATGATGATTGTTTGTACGAAATGAAATCAGCATAAAGAAGAATGATGATTTTTGTCCGAAATGAAATCAGCATGAATACAAATGATGATTGTTTGTACGAAATGAAATCAGAATGAATAGGAATGATGATTGTTTATGCGAAATGAAATCAGCATGAATACAAATGATGATTGTTTGTACGAAATGAAATCAGAATGAATAGGAATGATGATTGTTTATGCGAAATGAAATCAGCATGAATGAAAACGATGATTGTTTGTACGCAATGAAACAAGCATGAATAAGAACGATAATTGCTTGTACGAAATGAAATCAGCATAAAGAAGAATGATGATTTCTGTACGAAATGAAATCAGCATGAATACAAATTATGATTGTTTGTACGAAATTAAATCAGAATGAATAGGCATGATGATTGTTTGTGCGAAATGAAATCATCATGAATGAAAATGATGGTTGTTTGTACGAAATGAAATCAGCATGAATGAAAATGATGGTTGTTTGTACGAAATGAAATCAGCATGAATACAAATGATGATAGTTTGTACGAAATGAAATCAGCATGAATGAAAATGATAATTGTTTGAACGAAATGAAATCAGCATTAATAGGAATGATGATTGTTTCTACGAAATGAAATCAGCATGAATAAGAATGATGATTTTTTGTACGAAATGAAATCAGCACAAACAAAAATAATGGTTTCATCAGGGCCACTGACTTTTACATAATGTTTATCATTCCTTGAACTGTCTTCCATATTTCATTTTATTTTGAAATATACCCAATTCAACTGGAAATCGAACCTTGGACTTTGCAAGCAAAATATGAATTCACTAACCATTGATTGATCTCGTGTATCAATAAATGTGTATGTGTGTATTTAAAATAAAACATCGTATTGTACTCACCTTCAAAAACAAACAGTAATATCACGCCGATCATATACAATATTACACAAGCCATATTATATTCTATACTTCAGAGATGAAACTACAAGAACAATTATGTACAAATGTTGATAACAGATTTGCTGGATCTAGCAGTGCAAATGTTGATGGTTTTCTGACAAGCAACAACACACACTGTGATGCTGTGATTTAATCACTTTAGAATTATCCCTGGCTGACACAAGAAAGAAACATATATGATAAACAGGTGAACAGATTGACTCTAACGTGTGTGTTGTGATCTCAGGTACCAAGCCTCTCACTTATATAAGCGATTCTCCATACTTGAGGTGCACCTAAGTGACCACCCACACTCGAAATATATCTTCGCTGACGCGATTGATTCAGGCATTGCATAGGTTCTTTTGAGTATACTATGTGCTTGTGTGGAAAAATATGTCCGCACATTGTGGGGGTTACTTGCAAATATACATATGGAAGTAATACAATGCTTGGAGACTTGCTAATATGCGTATAGAAGTAATAGAAGTGAATAGGAACACGTATTTTAAATGTTGTTCTGCTTAGTTGATATATCCGACAAACAATCACAATAAGATTACTCGTTGTCGTGATATGTGTCCTTGTAAAGAGATATTATCACAATCGAGAAATGAGTAAACAGTAAAAATATGATTACCAATATGTATTTGTGGGTAAACACGATAAATTAAATTTTACAGTTTACATAACAAAACAATTGTCAGAAAATAATACAGTTAACTGATTGCAAAGCATACATAATTGGCGTTTCTACTAAATAGTATTTATGAGAGAAAATGCAGGGTGAAATGAAAATAATAGCACGTATGACAAATGGGCCCATTAGGCGAGTAACGATTAGTGATACTGTTAACTGTTATGCATCTTGTACGAATATAAATAGTGAAAATGGACTAGACTATATATAATTAGTAAATGGATCAGACTACATACAATTAGTAAATTTACTAGACTACATAACATTAGTAAATTTACTAGACTACATACAATTAGTAAATTTACTAGACTACATAACATTAGTAAATCTACTAGACAGTATATAATTATTAATGTACTAGACTACATACAATTAGTAAATGTACTAGACTGCAAACATTTAGTAAATGTACTAGACTACACACAATTAGTTAATGTACTTCGAGGGTGTACATTTACTGAGAGTGTAATTCGAACGAATAAAGTAACATCATAACTGTTTAAAGTCATGTCTGGAGTTAGGCAAGGATGCGCTATATCACCACTCATGTTTATCATATAAATTGATAGCATTACGAAAAAAAATGCAAAATGAAAACACCAAAGAGCTACTTTTTTTGCTGACAATCAGTCTATAATAGCATATGAATAAACTGAACAACAACGTCAACTAACATCCATGGATATCGAGTGCAAGAACAACAACACGATAAGGATAGATAAAACAGAAATCATGGCAATATGAAGGGATACACACAATCTAAACATAACAGTGGAAAATCAAGCCATTAAACAAACCAACACCTTCTTAGGCGTAACATTCTCTTCAGATGGAAAGATGGACACCGAAATTCGTTGAAGGAAAGCGAATCAAATAATGGGTCAATTATCCCCTTTATTACAGCACACTATGCTACCAATAACCCAAAACATGTTATCCAAAGTATTTTCATTCCAACCTTGTGCTACAAATGTCAAACATGGTCCTTAACAACAAAACATAAGATAAAACTGGTTACACCAGAGATGAGATTTCTGAGAAAAACCACACTAGTAACCAGACGATATAATTAAAAAAACGAGATCCTAGAGAAAGAGTGGGTGTCATATTAACTTTACAATGCATATATGAAGAGAGGAGAAGCAGAAAGAAAAGCCAGGTGTAGACCTAGAGTACGCTGGATCGACAACATCAAAGAGACATTACACGTACACCAAATGCCATTATCTAAAGCTGCCAAAAAAGCGAGAACAAGAACACTGTATATCTCTCGACATCCATAAAGGGAAAAGAGGAAGGAAAGAAGACGAAGGCTAGACTACATGTAATTTTAAATGTACTAGACTACATACAATTAGTGGGGTGCAAAGGGAACGCATTGCTCTAGGCGGACCCAGGGTTAGCAGATAACCAAGATCCCAAATGTACCTCCACGCGGTGCACCCTTGAAACAGAAATACAGCAGCTCGTGTTGATTCTGGCCAAATCATTTGGGGATCGTGTCCGAGAATGTGGAGGTAGCAGATGGAAAGAGATTTGCCTGCACAATAGACAGACAATATCTCCGACACCACCAGCAGCACCACATATAGCGACACTGTCGACATACAGTGAAGCTAGTCAGTCCACTCCGAACATTAGAGGGGCGGCCAATGTAAAATGCACGTAAACGTAGATGCATGGCGAGAGACAAATACATTTCATACCGAGTACAATGAAACAATGAAAGGGCAGAACAGCGCTAGAGGGCAGCGCGATCTGCAAGCAGAAAATGAAAAGTTCCTAGAAAAGGAAAACTACAAGCTCCGTCAGCTCGAGACGGGCTACTAGTTACCTGTGTTCCTTACACCCAGACACATTCATTGGCGTTTGGTAAAGCAAGAAGACCTAATCCAACTCTAATGTCGAGCCTTCCTAAACCGGAAATATGCTCGCGAAGAGAAATGGTTCCGTACTCGATGCGCTCAGGCACAAAAGGGACAACGATTTAGCCCTGGCCCAACTCTACTGTCAGGTTTTCCTACACCGGAAATACACTTGAAGAGAGAAAGGGTTCAGTACCTGATGGGCTCAGGCGCTATTGGGACAAGGACGCTCAGCTCGAGAACGCCTTGCTCTCAAACGCGTAGTGTGAGACTCGAACTTGGACAAGGGGTACACGATGTCGGTGAATGACACCTCGGCTAAGAGGGCGAAAGAGCCAGGGTCCAACACCTCTGTTGAGTTCTTCCCCTTAAGGAACCAGGCTCACGGATGAGAAACGGTTCAGTACCCAATGGGCACAGGCACAGCACGTCCAATTACACGAGGCAAGTTCATAGACAGTGAACACCTCGTTCGAGTCAGACGAGAGCAGAAAATCGTCTGGGCGAAGAGTCTCCACTACGCGTGCCTGGAGACAGATACAGAGGCTGTCACACGCTAAGGGTAGCCCACCCGAATTGTCAAGGCATGCCTAAATCGGATGTGCTAGGCCTACAAGGCGCATAACGGTGGCACAACGTAATCACGCTCCCGGCGGAAATCGCACGGATATCCGTGATGGTTACAATGGAGCGAACGAAAAACAAACAAACAAACATACAATTAGTAAATGTACTAGACTACAATTAGTAAATGTACTAGACTGCATACAATTAGTAAATGTATTAGACTGCATACAATTAGTAAATGTACTAGACTACAATTAGTAAATGTACTAGACTACATACAATTAGTAAATGTACTAGACTACAATTAGTAAATGTACTAGACTACATACAATTAGTAAATGTACTAGACTATAATTAGTAAATATACTAGACCGCATACAATTAGTAAATGTACTAGACTACATACAATTAGTAAATCTACTTGACTACATACAATTAGTAAATGTACTAGACTACAATTAGTAAATATACTAGACTGCATACAATTAGTAAATATACTAGACTACATACAATTAGTAAATATACTAGACTACATACAATTAGTAAATATACTAGACTACATACAATTAGTAAATCTACTAGACTACCTACAATTAGTAAATGTACTAGACTGCATACAATTAGTAAATGTACTAGACTACAATTAGTAAATGTACTAGACTGCATACAATTAGTAAATGTACTAGACTACAATTAGTAAATGTACTAGACTACATACAATTAGTAAATCTACTAGACTATATACAATTAGTAAATGTACTAGACTACAATTAGTAAATGTACTAGACTGCAATTAGTAAATGTACTAGACTACATACAATTAGTAAATGTACTAGACTGCATACAATTAGTAAATGTACTAGACTACAATTAGTAAATGTACTAGACTGCATACAATTAGTAAATGTACTAGACTACAATTAGTAAATGTACTAGACTACATACAATTAGTAAATCTACTAGACTACATACAATTAGTAAATGTACTAGACTACAATTAGTAAATGTACTAGACTACATACAATTAGTAAATCTACTAGACTACATACAATTAGTAAATGTACTAGACTACAATTAGTAAATGTACTAGACTGCATACAATTAGTAAATCTACTAGACTACAATTAGTAAATGTACTAGATGCATACAATTAGTAAATGTACTAGACTACAATTAGTAAATGTACTAGACTGCATACAATTAGTAAATCTACTAGACTACATACAATTAGTAAATGTACTAGACTACAATTAGTAAATGTACTAGACTGCATACAATTAGTAAATGTACTAGACTACATACAATTAATAAATCTACTAGACTGTATACAATTAGTAAATGTACTAGACTACATACAATTAATAAATCTACTAGACTGTATACAATTAGTAAATGTACTAGACTACATACAATTAGTAAATCTACTAGACTGCATACAATTAGTAAATGTACTAGACTACATACAATTAGTAAATCTACTAGACTACAATTAATAAATCTACTAGACTGCATACAATTAGTAAATGTACTAGACTACAATTAGTAAATGTACTAGACTGCATACAATTAGTAAATCTACTAGACTGCATACAATTAGTAAATGTACTAGACTACATACAATTAGTAAATCTACTAGACTACAATTAATAAATCTACTAGACTGCATACAATTAGTAAATGTACTAGACTACAATTAGTAAATGTACTAGACTGCATACAATTAGTAAATCTACTAGACTACATACAATTAGTAAATGTACTAGACTACAATTAGTAAATGTACTAGACTACATACAATTAGTAAATCTACTAGACTGCATACAATTAGTAAATGTACTAGACTACATACAATTAGTAAATCTACTAGACTACATACAATTAATAAATCTACTAGACTGTATACAATTATTAAAACAGTGCGCTTCTATGTCGTCTCGTACATTCGCTATTTGCTTTGTCTGTCCCGTGTTTTGTCATGTTCATTTTCTACTTGTGGAAACGTCGGTTCAGTCTGTTTTGATAACCGTAGAGCGTATTGATAAGTGTGTTTATCGATAATGCCTAAAAATGTATTTGTTGCTTAAATGTATAGCTTCCATTAAAACACGGAATAATTTTCCCTTTTAACAAGACAGTGTTTTCACTAAATCTCCAGTACAATCAAGAGCAGAAATAGCAGATACTTTATGAAATTCGACTGACATATTCGATTCAACAGATAATGTAATTATTATCACAATTCGTGATGCTGTAGTGATAGATTGAGTGTTCTGATGTTCTGTAGTGACAACTAAGAGAAATGACAATCAATCGTTTGCAAATTATCATCAAGAGCATGCCAATATCTATTAGGCTCTCGTCCAGTTGGTCAAATTATATATAAAATAACACGACCGGCTTCAATAATATAAACCACATGTCTGCAGTCTTTTGTGAGAAACGGCCCAGCTTTTTGTAAATTTAGTCACCATCTACTTATCTATCTACATTTTATGTAATTATGATCATCTTCTCCGATACATTTTATGTAATTATGATCATCTATTCCGATACATTTTATGTAATTATGATCATCTATTCCGATACATGTTATGGAAGTAAAGTCATCATTTACTCCGATACATTTTGTTTAATTACAGTAACCATCTAGTCCGATACATTTTATGAAGGTAAAGTCACCATCTACTCCACTACATTTTATGTAATTATAATCAACATCTACTCCTCTACATTTTATGGAAGTAAAGCCAGCATCTACTCTGGTACATTTAACACAAGGCATTGATTGTAGTAGTTTAAAAAAAAATCCCAGGCATATTGGCCAAATTTGACATGTGCTAAAAATACCGAGTATTCGATTCTAGATGTGACATATTGTTTATAAATATATGTTTTAGGAGATACCCCGAGTATTCGATTCTAGATGTGACATATTATTGTTTATAAATGTGTGTTTTATGAGATACCCCGAGTATTCGATTCTAGATGTGACATATTGTTTATAAATGTATGTTTTATGAGATACCCGGATATATTTACTAAAAGCTACGGCGTTATATGATCAAACAATCAAACGCCATGCCCAGTGTCCTACGCGGTCATTCTTCTCCACAGCTCCCTGTGTTTAGTGTTGTTAATAAGTTCAGCTGGTGCCTTTTTTTATACCACAGTGACAATTCATGCAGAAATGTATCTTTTTGTCTTCCACTGCTTCTTCTTCCCTTTATATTTTAGTGGTTACTAAATTTTCAAATTGTAATTATCTCATCTGTCACTGGCATGTGACTTATTCTCTACAGAACGTTGTCTTCACAATGAACTGTCTGAACCCATTTCTTTCTGGATGATGCGGATTGCATTTTCCAGCAATGTATTTATGTTATCTCTAATGTCGTCAGTCCATCATCTTCTTTGTCTGTCCTTTCTCCTCTTTCCGGGTACTCTGCACTCCATTATTTGTCTTCCTAAACAATTGTGTATTTTTATATGACCAAACTGGTGTAGTTTTATCTGGTGACATTTCGCATCCTTATTTACCGCTCATCCATCTCTATACTGTTACATACTGAGACTACAATAGATGGGCTTGTCAGGAGCAAATTTCAAATGTTTTCTCCATAGCCCACTGACATATATGTGGTCCTCAGTGGTGCCATAATACCCACATTGAACACTACTGCTTTCAAATATCGGTTCTTAATCTTCTTCTTTGCTTTATCCAGTGGCTAATTTCGTAAACCTTTTTTTTTTGTGTCCCTTACCCAGCCCATGGTGCCACAAAAGAGGCATTACCTTTCTGTTCACGTGACCAAGACTGTGTAAACAATATTGATATTATTCATGTTGTTTATCAATCACTCAATTGCCTGTCTGTAACCGTTCAGGAGTATCTGACACTTCTAAATTTAACGATTGACTTCTCTCCGTGCACATCGTGCACCCCAACACGTCCCATGCCGACCAGCGGTCATTATAAATCACGCTGAAAACCAGTCATTTAGACAATGAAATTGTAATTAATTAATATACTTTTATAATGACAGCTTTGATCTCCATGCCGTCTCTGGCTGAGCATGATAACAACAATACCAAGTGATACATTCATCTATAAATAACTAAATTTAGCAAGTGATACTTGATCCACGACATATTTTCAGCCGTAATTAACAATACAAAACATTCAATCAAAAGTATTTGAGCCCAAAATGCCAATAAAATGGAGTAGCAATTACATTTAATTTATAAATTCTTAATCACACTCATCCAAGAGATTATCTCAGAAACTATTAGATCGCTGACATTTATAATATATTATATTTCATTCAACGAAAAAATACTGTCATCATTTAGCCCATAACTATTATGCATTATGCATATGGCGAAATACTTTGACATTTTTGATCCATTGCAAAGAAGTGAGGTCACATTTTATATATTACTATAAACATTTTAATGTCAAGAATTATTGCATTGAAAAGCGAATCTCCTAAAAAAATGCTTGATATTTCTAATTGTTGAATGCATTGTTAGTTATGTGCAATAGTAAACGTCACTACAATATGCATATGTCTGTCTTCCTGTCGCCATTAAACCCCATGGTTTCTTAGCTGTGCATAAACACTGTATTATATTAACCGATATTGGATGCGATGTATTTTATTACCTTTGAAAATGTACATAATGGTGTGCTCAACATGCATTCGTTTATTTATGGTCATTTATGTTTTGTCCACAAAATAATTTAATAGAAATTTAGAATCTGATCATTATAAGTCGTTCATTTTTGTTAGAAGTTGCAGAAATTGTAATCCATCTCAGTGCCAGTAATAATCTATCTTTTGGATTACATCACCAACTCTTTTTCTCTCCAAAACAAAACTGAATGTCTATTTTAGAGAGGTGCTCACGTCTTAGAGCTCTAAAATTACACATTTAAAAAATATTATTCTGTTTGGCAACTTGGCCTTAGTCCAAACCAGCTACATCATGAAAAGGTGGGCATGATATGCCAGGAGTCGCAAAGATGTGTATTGTTAACTGATTGTATTAATGTGATACAATTTTGTCTTATTTGTCGTCTTCACACGCTGTAACAATTCTACCTTCCAAAAGGTATCGTCAAATTGGAAATTTTCCTTAGTAAGCCATGTACTAATTTTGTATTACGCTTTTAACGAATGTTGTCTTCATGTGATACTGCTTTGCGATAGGAAGCATTGTCAATGGCTAAACACAGTGATCCTTCTAGAGTTTGAAGACGACTGGCATCCATCCAATGCCTGAAAATATGTCGATTTATTTCAGCATGGTAGTCCCTGCATCTGTATATTTAAATTAGAAAATTTTGATTAGAAGTCCAGCTTTATGGAGTAGGTGGCTGTTGCTATTTCCAGCCTGCATACGTATAATTTACTGACCTTTTCGTGCTTGGAATGTTTCATTTATGTTCATCGTCGACGGATACAATCTTCAGTATTTATGTATTGAGCACTAACCCAGGATTCATCCAAATGTACAATATCATAACAGTGTCTTCTCCGCTCCTAGATCCGTATGGGGTATTTACTTCGGGCAGCAATCAAGTGTGTCTCTTCACAAAAATATTCCTGCCGTCTAAGGTTTTTCTGAAAGTGAAGCAGGCGATTCATACAATGTTCCACACAAACTTTTATATATTTTAATATCGTAATCGAATTGCAATTTACTTTTACTTTGCCGAAGAGAAATACTTTCTTTTTGAGCAAATATTTTCAATTTCTCCCGTCTTATTACATATATTCCAGCGTTGTCACCTTTCAATTTTCTACTTTGCTTGACATGTGCGCGTTTTCAATCCTGTTTAATCCAACAGGAAATAGAAACCGGTGATGTATCCAGACAAAGATCCAATTGTGTTAGATTTTTAGGATTATTAATATCACAATATAAATTATATATACCATTTATATAATAAATGAATTATACATCATCCATTATAGATTATTTAGAAAAAAATATGTTGGTAGAGTAAAACTCTAACTTTCTGCAATGTATTAAATGTGCACTTTTATGTGCACTCAATGTGAATTATATATGAAACTAAATTATAAAAAACTAACAAGATAACACAATAACAGCACATAGAATATGGATACGACATTGATTGAACGATAATTTTAATCTTATATTTGAGGCACTGAGAAGTGGATGTTCTTGGAAATAACAAACACCTAATTGAAATTCAAAATACTTATTTCATCACTTCTGTTGGCCCAACTGATTCGTTCAATTCTTTGTATTGGTCGCTATGTTGACAATATGCTGCAGTGACCCATGAAAACATAATTGTGTCTTCACGAATGAAGTAGATATTTTGTATTGATTTGTATTGATATCTTTTACAAATAGAAAATGTTTCCACTAGGGAAATCGTGTTACAAATTTGACTTTTTTTGGGGGGAAAAGAGATAGTGTTTGATTTCTTGAGCACGTTCTTCGTCACTCTCATCATGAGTTTCCTGTTTATGATTGGTTCTCTGTTCACTCTGTGTTGCCTCCGTCTGTTGATTTGTAACCACTTTAATAAGTGGATGGTCTTGGAGTACCTATTGAGGGAATATTTTTTTTAAATATTTATGTTATTTTGTTGTTATATTTATTTATTTTTAATTTGTATGTATACATTTAATAATAGTTACTATAGATATATCTATATATATACATATATGTAATTTATTTTATACAATGAGCACTAGAAATGTATTTTCTTTTGTACAGTAACTAAGTCGTATTCCTATTGTTCATAAATTACTTTATGTTCATTTGTCGTCGCATGTGCCCTTTCTATTGATTACACGAATGGGTGCATATTATCCATCGTCTCTACTGGTATATATATATATATATATGCATATACAAATTACTCATTATAATCTTATTTATATTTTTGTATTTTTCTATACGTTTTCCTTTTCCTGTTACACAACTCAATATACCTATCTAATATTTAACCTACACTCACATATATAAATCTGCGTATATATTAACACTGCTCTTCATGTCTTTCTTCATGGTTACATGTTAATGATACAAATGTTCAAATATATTATGAAATGTAACTATTTTCTTAAATTATGGTTAATATTTGACTGTACTTTCATTGTTAACATGTTGTGCCTTCCGTTCGGTTACATTTCTTAATAATTATTTTCCATCTTCCCTACTCATGTATTTGTCTATATTCTTAACTATATTCGCATACATATTTATGTTTGTTTATATACATGTTACATTGTATGATGCTATATATATATATATATATATATATATAATTTTATTGATCTATTTTAATTTATCCGACCTTGAGCACGAATAACTCTATATACATATTGCCACTGCTCTTACAGATTCTCTCTTCCTTCATTGTCACACGTTTTTTCCCTGCCATTTCGTACTGTTTTGTTCGTATAAATGCTGCCGTGGTAGATGTGGTGATAAAACTGGATGATGCTAGAACTGAATGATGACAGTCGTGTTGATAGAACTACAAGATGGTAGACGCCATGTTTGAATTGGAAAATTTTAGTCGTGGTTTTTGAACTTGATGACGCGGATATTATTGTCAAGTTCAGCGATCATGTGCTTGAAACCTTCAAATATCTTTTGTTTTCTTTCGTTCTTTCTGAATCTCTATAGTTCTCTATAGTGAACTGTATATGTTTACTCTTATGATGCCTGAAATATGTATATTTTCCTTTAAATGGGCGAGCATATAAATAATGCAAAAATCAAAGTTCAATTATTGTTTGTTATACACACCACAGATTATATAACCAATAATTTCCTTCACTAATGTCCTTGAACAATAATCGGTCACATTTTCAATAAATGCACCATGAAATCAGAACTTTAAAATATTGGGTGTCCGTAAATTACATGAACTAACAGTGAACATATTGAGGTATGTAAACAAGATTGACAGTTCATGACAATGTGGGGAAGGAGATGGTTTGTTAAACATTGAGAACAACATTGTTTTGTAAATAAATTAAATGTGTGAACTTACATTATTTTTTTCTAGACATTTGAAGTGTTGATGTTATTTTCGCACTTTTATGTAAAATTGTGTTGGGGATATATGTTTTTTAGATGAATAACTGATTTGGGGAGTTATTTGACACGTTGTTGACAAGTATGGGAAAGGAAAATAGTCAAAGATTTCCACAGAAAGTTCTTGACGTAATGTATAGACATAGTGGCATATTTACCCATGGCGCTAGTGGTAATGTCCACACACATACAAGTATTATGTCCATGGACATGCGAGTCAGATTGGCATGTATTCTGAGAAAGGGAAATACTAAAGGTAATAACGTTTTGAAACAATAAAATACATTAACACCCGTGATACGCAACTGATGTTCGTCAGTGCTGACAACTGATATTTATTTGTGTGGTTGTATAATCTTTCTTTATGTATTGTGTGAAGAGACAACTGATCTATATTTGCGTTGTATCATCACCTATATATATGTATTGTGTGAAGATGACAACTGATCTATATTTGCGTTGTATCATCACCTATATATATGTATTGTGTGAAGAGACAACTGATCTATATTTGCGTTGTATCATCACCTATATATATGTATTGTGTGAAGATGACAACTGATCTATATTTGCGTTGTATCATCACCTATATATATGTATTGTGTGAAGAGACAACTGATCTATATTTGCGTTGTATCATCACCTATATATATGTATTGTGTGGAGATGACTAGCATATATCATTCAGTAATATAATATGTTATGAAATTAGACATAGCGGGACTGTGTAAGGTGTTCTGGAGAGTGTGTTCGGGAGATATAAAATTAAAGGGTTATCAATAAACAACGTCAAAAATTTTATTTTTCAGTTTATAACACCCCGTTCCTGTCAAAAACGTGTCAAACGAGCGCCCTTCCCTGCTTAACTGTGCCAACATCCACCCTCCCCCCCCCAAAGGAAAGACAATTATTAGCAAAAAAATGCGAAAAATGCACTAAATGTAATTTCAGATTTCTTCTTTGTTATTTCACTTCGTATAGCTCAATTCCTATATAACCTTAAAAACATTATTGCCGTCAAATTTTGCGAAATTTATAATAAAAATGTCTATCTGTTTAGACCTCTTCCTCCCCCTAATTGTTGACGTGTTTTATAGAAATCCACTTTTTCCCATGGACGCTATTTTCGAAGTGAATTTAGTCTATGTTAGGCAGAAGGGGAGCTGGTGCTAAATCTTGTACATAGCCACAAAACGTATGTCTCAGGTGCAGCCAAGGATGATCTGTAACTTTAGAGAGTGAAATTCCCTCCAATCTCTCCACCTCTGTGTGACTGTCGGTGATACTAGCACTTGCCATTTCAATGACAGTGATCACAGGAACCTCACATACGATTACACGCTGTAATTACACAGGAACTTCACATACGATTACACGTTGTAATTACACAGGAACTTCACATACGATTACACGCTGTAATTACACAGGAACCTCACATACGATTACACGCTGTAATTACACAGGAACCTCACATACGATTACACGCTGTAATTACACAGGAACCTCACATGCGATTACACGATGTAATTACACAGGAACCTCACATGCGATTACACGCTGTAATTACACAGGAACCTCACATACGATTACACGCTGTAATTACACAGGAACCTCACATACTATTACACGCTGTAATTATTTAGTGTCAGCTGCTGCCATCACTCTCAGTGCAGAAAGACATTTGCCGGCCTGAGCGCTAACATGATCAATGTCTTCCCAAAAGCATAGAGACCGCGATCGCATCGAGCAGCCAGACATGAGATATATAATGTCCTGATTACACCGCGCCCTCTCGTCTTCACATTCGGTGTCACAGACTTTACGATGTAAATAACACGCGGGCATACATGTACACATACATATACACCATATATATATTACACGCTCAGTGTATGTAACGTAAAATTTTATATTTGGGAAGTCGAGTGACCTTTTTCAGTAGGTAGGTATCTTTTCCCTACACTTTTTTCACCAGAACACGTAATTACGGACATATATACAATAGTTACTAGCATTTTCTTTTAAAACATACCTTATTTAGTCTTTTAATGCAGATTCATGCGTATATTCTTCTATTCTGCCTAAATGTTCAGTACGAATTCAATAAATACTGATTCTGTTAAAACGACACTTTAATATTTCTTTCAATAGCTAAGGAGTTAAAACATGGCGGACGATTTTTCTACATTGAATATCTTAGATATTATTAATTGCAATTATTTACACTTGAATAAAAGTAATGGCTTAAGCACAGTTAAAATATTGTAATAGAAAGGATATTTTCGTTTGCACTGCTAAGAAATACACGTCATCATAAATGATCTCTAATTGTATGGTTTGTATGAGCAGCTAGATCTTGAAACAGGAAATCCAAGTTTTACTGATCACTGGAAACTCATAAAATAATACACAAAAATACATGTTTCAGCTATAAAGCCTTTATCAAAATTACACGCATATATACTTTAAATATAACCGCTAGCAATAACGATACGACTGTTGTTCACATGATCTAGCACAATATATGGGTAACTGGAAGGAATTAAACTAGGTAAGAGATGCATATACATAAACATCACATATACAAAACACACCCGATAAATGAGAAGCGAGACAAATAGAAATGACGAAACAAAATAATAGTATTCTGACTGGTCTGAAGCAAGTGCACATAAGCACGATTAAATCGCTATTAAAATATCAAAGTTCAGGTCTTCTGAAGCTAATGCAGCTTTGAATTAAACTAAACTTTGCCATGTCTTGGACTCAATAACAGGTAACTGTTTAAACAAAAACAGCGATTATCTTCCCGTAATGAATATAGTTTTTCTGTCTTCTTTCCTTTCGCTTTATATCTATGCATGTCATATAGTGCCATTTCTTACGTTTTTTGCTTGTTTCGTTTTTGGTTTTAAATCGACGAAATCTTTTTTTTTTACATTTAAATATTTACTAGCGATTATTGTAAATGACTATAACTTTTCATGCGATCGTAAGTTGTTTGTGGGAGGGGACGCCGATTTTGAAGTAAATTGACGATACGCAATATATTCATTCATTCATTCATTTTCCTTTTGCGATGAAGTTAGCGCATATAGCAGAAGTCAGATCTTTCCAATTCTTTCTGTTCCAAGCTTCTTTTCTGTGCAATTCTTACATAGTATGAATATATATATATATATGTGTATATATATATATATATATATATATATATATACATATATATATATATATATATATATATATATATATATATATATATATATATATGCCTTGTTCTTTTGTGTATTGTCAGTTATTTATGTTTCACATTGATAATACTATCCTTTGTACTTTATTTAGCGTCCATCAGGTTAGTAGAGGATAGAGATGTGTGGATTACCCTTATGATTACCCTACAGAGTGACGATAACGGAGATGAAAGAGACAAGTTTCATGTTCAGAGAATGATAGAAATGAGAGTGATAAGATGTGAGTGAAGAAAGTTCGTCCTCTCTAGGGGTATCCGGTGAACATGCAAGCAATAGCTAACTGATATCGGGCATATGAATCTTTAGATTGCTGGTGAATGCACTCTAGTCCAATCACATTCTAGTAACATTGTTATCTGTCCTATTGATGGTTATGTTCAACGATAACACTGGTCAATATTGAAATCGTTACTCACTTAAAAGGACCCTAATTTGTAATATCGTGGTGTAATGCTAAAAACGAACATAAACATACAAATAGTTAATGTCTTTTTTGAAGATATTTTTATGTAGTTAAAATTCGATGGCCCGTCGTATAAGTGTATTCAGTATGACTACAACGACAAGAACTACTACAACCGCGTCCAACTATACACAACACACCACTCTACACAACTACACCACAGCTGGAGAGAACCTGTGTGTCTCGCTAGAACAGAAATGGGCTGTCAAGAGCTGCCTACTCACAGCTGAAGAGATTACATCATCATCATGTTCATCGTGTTATTTTTGTGCAATTGACTAGCGATGTGAGATCATGATTGCTATAAGTTCTCTTTATTAATTTATGTTTTGTATTAATATTTTTAATCAACTGCGATATTACCTTTATGTGACCTTCTATGACTGATCTACATCAAATAGTTAATTTTATTCTCTGTGTAGATATTGCGCCTCTTCCAGTCTCATGGATGCCAAAGGGGGAGGCCGAAAAGGGGGGGGGGGGGCGGAAGAGATACTGAAACAAACTCAGAGAACCACGCATTTAGAAAAGGACATTTTAATGAATTCATATTCATATTCCATCATAATGAAAGCTTTGATCTTCGATCCGTCACCGACAAAGTATGATGACAACGATGTCCATTAATACATTCTTCCATAAGTAACTAGATGTAGTCTGTGATATTTGATCTGTGATGTATGATCTGTGATGCATGTTCTGTGATGTATGTTTCACTTTACAATAATGAGTCCTAATGTACCTGCCATTTTTTTCTCTGCCACCGAAATCTACTCAAATAAAAGTATCGTTTTATATTTCATGAATCCTATATTCATGTGAAAGTTATTTGTGTTCTCGATGTTGTTGGTGTGATACCAGGATATCACGGTTTGTTTCCAATTGAACTTTGTGAAGATAGCGGGGATTATTGCTTGAAGTGTAGAATTATCGTTTTATGTGTGAAACTCTCTGTATCACTTGAACTGATCTATTGAGAACGACGAAGTTCGTATTAGAAAATCATAATAGAGTGTCCACAATCCTCTATGACAATATTCCTGAACGTGTGCAGACAAATCTGTACAATTTAACATATAACGATAATGTCAATCAGACAAGATACACCATGAAAATGTCTAGATTGTCACATCTTTTCCTATAGTATCACATTGTTGTATATATATATATATATATATATATATATATATTCATTCGTATGTGTGTACTATCACATTTCTATATACATGGTCTCATGTCTGTGAATAGTGTGTATATTTATCCATATATTGACACATTTCTGTTTACATTTCAGATTTTGTAATACTATCATATGTATGTGTATATTATTATATTTCTGTGAATATTGCCATCTGTGTGTGTGCATTGTCACACTTCCGTGCATATTGTTACATGTATGTGTATACTGACTTTATATCACCGCATGTCAGAGGGTATTGTCACATTTCTGATCTTAGTGTCACATTTCTATGTAAATGGTAACAAGTCTCTATATCATCACATTTCTACGTGTATACGTAGTTTCTCCAATGTATAAGTATATTGAAAAACGTATGTGTATGTTCTGGCATATTTCTCTACATTTTCACGTGTATGTGAATATTGCCTCATTTACTACTATATTTTCACATGTTCTAGAGCATCGCCATATTGTTGTGTATAATGTCACTCTTCTCGCTATATTGTCACATTTATGTTTATAATGTCACTCTTATCACTATATTGTCAAATTCCACTGTATTTTCGTTAGTGTGTGTATATTGCCAAATTTATGTGTACATTATCACAATTCTCCCCATAGTGTTACGTTTTAGAACATTTTGTCACATTGCTGAGTATATTGTGATATTTCAGTGATATTATCAAATTGCTGATTATATTTACACTGTTATTTAGGTATTTGACAAAACACAAATATATTGTCGGGCAATCTATCTATTGTCATTTCCACTTGTGCAGTTAAGCCTCGGTAGGTAGGGAGGGGGTAATTCGGAGTCTTTTATCTCTGGTCATTTGAGTTGTCTTGGCCATGATAAGTCCATGTCTACTTAGTGTTTGTTTGATTGTCTCTGCCCATCTAGCACTTGGTCTTCCTCGTGCTTTGTAGCCTGGTCTTCCGCTGATGTATGCACGAAGGTCTGAAAGAGTAGGTTTCTTTCTCATGATGTGACCAAATCATCTGGTTTGGTGCCTCTCGATGTAATCGTGAATTGACATAGTCTTTCCTTCATTCTTGTTATCTTCAGTTCTCCGGCTGCCTCTTCTCGTCACATTTATAGCTTTCCTATAACCGATATATCCAAGTAACTGTGATGCATACCATGTACTATATACCATGCATAACATTTTCAGGCATAGCTGTTTTACTTCGCTCCATTCCCCATTTTTAAGTGCACGTTTCCATGACAATATTTGTTACTTAAATGTCTCTGATGTTAATTGTCTGTTGTAAATGTTGAATGCGTTTCTGATGGCGACGTTATTGTTCTTGTTTTTTTCTAATGCATGTTCGGTATTTCCTTGAAAAAAGACTTCGATTCGAAACGTTGAAACTGTTTCTATACTGTAATTGCATTTTTCACACTCATGCCCTGTAATATGATAATAGTTTGTGGGTTCACTGTAAAGCTGCTTGTCTTGTGGTGTACGCAAGATTTCGTTAACGCATGTGCCTAGTCTTTCTACGAGAAGAAGAGAAATGTTAAACAAACCCGACTGGTTGTAAACGACATACTTAACCAGGTGACATAATTCATTTACCTAGGAAGCAATATAACAACAGACGGCAAGTGTAGCAAATAAAAAATACACAATAGATGTAGTAAAGCATCCCAAGTCTTAAGGCAAATTCAACCAATTTTCAGAAACAAATATGTAGATTTAAACACCAAAATAACACTATTTAAAACGATCAGTATGCAAACGGAATGCTACCAATGTCAAACATGGACAACTATAGTACATGACAAACGTAAACGTGTGACTGCTGAAATGGTATGTTTACGCTAAGAGACAGTGTGAGAAATGGGGACATTCGACAAAAAAACGGTACCACTCCAATCTTGAATTATTTTAAGACACAACAGATCAAATGGTTTGCAAACACCAGCAGACTGCCATCAGACAGCATACGGCAGCAAGCTATGCCACACATATACAGCGAAGGCAGACCTAGATGTCCACCACGACAACGATAGACAAAAGGAGGTGACAAACATCACAATATACTAAAGCATGCAAGATAGCCGTCTCCAGAAAACTATTCCACCCCTGACGCTGAAAGGCAATTAACGGTTTTATCGAATATATATATATATATAGAAAGATAATTATATACATGATTAAAGAGACAAAATGCAAAGACATACACTGTCATCCTAAGATGGAACTTCATTTAGTTACGTCAATTGACCATCTTATTGTAGAGTACGACGAATGGTATTCTAATTTGGATATGTCATATCTATACAACCAACAAAAGTAGTGGAAGCCATGGGTATGGAAATCCAGTTACCATGAACTACGACTTATGATAACTTCAAGTATAACAATGGAATTTCATTTTCATTACATCCTGGTATTTGTATTAGTATCTATGTGTGACGTCATGGCCTGTATAGAAATTAAAGTATCGTGGTTGCAGATATTGCTTAATGACTTTCATTGTGGAATACATCTTTGATAAACTTTTTTGTCAGTTCAATATTCTGTTGATTTTTGCTGTCTGCGAGCGGTAGAAGCATGATAGTACATTTTGTAAGTTCTAACGAGAACTCTTAACAATCCTAACGTTGTTTCATCATCATCATCATCATGTGCCATACCGGAAGGCGTAGGCGGTCATTGCTCTCCACATCTCCCTGCCAACAATATTATGTATCAAGATCGTTGTTGTTTCTCTGCCGTGCCAGGTTGACTAACTGTCTAATATTTTCTCACGTTGTCGCTCTCTTCTCTCTCTGTTGCCTTTAATGTTGCCTGTTGTGACAATGTTCTCCAAGCCTGCCTGTCTCATGAAGTGGTCAAAAAAAGAAGATTTTATTTTTCTTATATTATATTGTTTAGTCTTATATATTTGAAGAAAAATGCTTTAAGCAAATAACACGCACAAACAATTAGTGAAATACTCAATTGTCCAGAGTATTACGTGGATATTCTGCCAGTTTCTCATCAAGAATCAAGTACACACAGACACCAGATAACAAACACTATATACAAACAAATATACGTATAATTATTGGTGCTATCAGACAACAAACACGACATATCATCAAGCCTACGTATACTGTTTAAATGTATGTAGTTTACTTCCCCATGCGAACAGTGTTTCAGTGAATAGTCGAGTTATTGCTCATGGAACATTCTAGTAGCATGGTCCAAGCAACATGCCTACAATGTTTCAGTGAATGGTCGTGTTATTTTATATATATATAACAAGAAACATATATATATATATAGTGTTTAGATGGATGGTAGTGTTAGCTCATATATATATATATATATTTAGAAGCATGGTTCAAGCAATATACCTACACTTTTTTGGTGAATGGTTGAATTAGTTGATACATATTTAGTAGCATAGATTTTTTCTAAACTTAGATTATGTTTTGTTTTGGTATTACATGTCTTGATGAATCTTTTCGTGAATCATGACCGACCTTGCATCTATGCTATATATAATGTGATTATTTGCTATATATAATGTGATTATTTGCTATATATAATGTGATTATACTGATTGTAATCTTGCAGTTCTACTCTGTATCGGTGACATATATGGCAGTGAATAATAATGTGTACAATCGTTTTGCCTTCTTTGCAATCTTCACATACTTTATTGCATTCTTCACGATCTTCACATATTGTATTGCCTTCTTCACATTCCTCACATAGTGTATTGTATTCTTCACCATCTTCACATACTTTATTGTATTCTTCACCATCTTCACATACAATCATATTGCTTTCTTCACGATCTTCATACAGTGTATTATCCTCGTCACGATCTTCGCATACTGTATTGCAATCTCTACGATCTTCACATATTGTATTGCCTTATTCACGATATTCACGTATAGTATTTCCGTCTTCGCATCATTAGATTGAGAATTGCCTTCTTCACGATATTCACATATGTTATTATTTCTTCACCTTCTTCACATATATTATTGCCTTTTTCACGATATTTACATTTAGTATTTCCTTCTTCGCCCTCATTACAGAGTATGCCTTCTTCAAATATTTTATTGGCGTCCACATTGTCAATACATTCAATTGTATTGCCGCCTTCACTCCCTTCATATATTGTATTGCCGTCTTTATGATCTTCACCTATAATATTGCTAAATTTCCGCTATTCACATAGTGATTCGAGGAATGGTATAATCAAGCGTCTAGTGTCAATCACAATATTTTTATATTAGTAGCAATTTTAGCACTTATTTATCATAATATTTTTATATTAGTAACAATTGTAGCACTTATTTATTATATTATTTATTAATCCCCAGTGCAATCCATTTTGACATCCACGAAAATTCACCTGAAGGAAAAGGTTTTCCCACAGAATCTAGCAGCATGGAATGTACGCACACTCCTCGACAATGACTCTAAAACACATACAATTATCTCAATGGTGCAGCAATTACATGATGGAATGCAAGCTGGAGTTCAGGATGATGGAGAGTTATCTGAAACGTTTCCTGTCTCAATTGGAGTAAAGCATGGATGTGTATTAGCACCTACCCTATTTAGCATCATGTTCTCTGCTATGTTGGATGATGCTTTCAGAGATCTATACCTGGGAGTAAACATCACCGATCGCATAGACGGACTATTGTTCAACCTTCTGCGGCTCCGATGAAAAACAAAGTTAAATCACACACAATCAGGGGTCTTCTATTTCTGATGACTGTGCCCTAAATTCCAACACTGAGACTGATCTTCAATGTATTATAGACAGATTCTCCAAAGATTGTACCAAATTTGGGCTTACCATTAACACAGAGAAAACAGAAATCATGTTACAACCAGCACTTGACAAAAGCTATCTCGAGCCCTGCATAAAGGTAAATGGTGTGTGAATAGATTCACATATCTAGGCAGTACGTTATCACAAAATGACAACGTTGATGATGAAGTGTATACAAGGATCGCCAAAGCAAGCAGTACTATCGTCAGATTGTACGCAAATGTAGGGCGTAGAAATGGCATTAACCTACAAAGCTGAAAGTTTACAGAACAGTGGTACTTCCAGTGCTGTTATACGCTAGTGAAACATGGGCTGTGTATAGACGTCATGTCAAAAATCGCAATCATTTTCACATAAATTGTCTCAGAAAAGTTATGAACATCAGATGGCAAGACAAGATTACAGATACCACTGTCTTTGATAGAGCTGGTATCCCCAGCATTGACACGAACCTGATGCAGACACAGATTCGTTTGGCAGGTCATTTGGCGCGTATGCAAGACCATCGTCTACCAAAGATACTTCTCTACGGTGAGCTGGAGAAGGGCATACGATCTCAAGGTGGCTAAAAGAAGCGCTACAAAGACTTGTTAAAGAACTCACTAAAAGCCTTTGAAATAGACCACGATACATGGGAAGAACTTGCACAAAATAGATCTACATGGCGTTCTAAAATCAATAAGAGCGCATCATCTTGTGAAACAACAGCGGAGAGCAGCTAGAAAGTCACGAATAGACCAAGATCCGTCTGCTGTCGTCATTACATGTCCCAACTGTCCAAGGACATTTACAGCTCGAATAGGGCTCACTAGCCATCTACGAACTCATAATCAAGGACATATCTAAAATTGAATTTTCAAAAGTGAAAGTAAGAAATGGTCATCATCACTTGTGATGGATGAACAACACGTATATTTGTTTATTTATATACAAGTATATAACTCGTATATACATTCCATTTGAAGTCATTTCATTCCTTCCTTATCGGCTGTCGCCTTTCCTGGTGTTTTTCCACCATAGACTAGTATTAACCTGTATTCCAATGATATGTACGCTTTTGTTTATATGTCATAAATGTTCTGATTATGACTGCACTCTGACTATCATGTTTATGTTGTAGACTCCCCATTGATGATAGTGATTCAATTAGAACTGTTAAATTTTAAGAATGGATTTGAGCTGTTATGTCTAAAGATATCAAAATTTCTATTAGCCCAAATGTCAATAATGTTGTGTTTTCTCCAGCCAATGAAAAGTAGATAAAAGTTGGATATCTCAAGATGCATAACGCTGTATGAGATCGGTGCGCAAGTTGACCTAGATACATATTAGTTTTCTGTGAGAAATGGCAACATTGAAGGAAATCTCTGCTGGTATTAGTAATACAGTAGAGAATCAGTCAGTAGTTTGTTATTAAAGAAATAACCAGTGCGATGATGTCATTTTATTTAGATTTAGTTGTAACAGCGTTTTCCAGTGACTGTTGCTAAGTTTATTTATATCTAGAAGTTTATATATTATTAAATATACCCACATCCCAACGGGGTCGTAGCCACACTGGATACATCAGGTTCGTGAGGGTGCTACACTGGATACATCAGGTTCGAGAGGGTGTCACACTGGATATATCAGGTTCGTGAGGGTGTCACACTGGATATATCAGGTTCGTAAAGGTGTCACACTGGATAGATCAGGTTCATGAGGGTGTCACACTGGATCCATCAGGTTCGTGATGGTGTCATACTGTATACATCAGGTTCATGAGGGTGCCACACTAGACACATCAGGTTCGTGATGGTGTCACACTGGATACATTAAGTTCGTGATGGTGTCACACTGGATACATTAAGTTTGTGATGGTGTCACACTGGATACATTAAGTTCGTGATGGTGTCACACTGTATACATCAGGTTCATGAGGGTGCCACCCTGGATACATCAGGTTCGTGAGGGTTTCACACTGGATACATCAGGTTCGTGAGGGTACCAAACTGGATACATCAGGTTTGTGAGGGTGCCACACTGGATACATCAGGTTTGTGAGGGTGCCACACTGGATACATCAGGTTCGTGATGGTGCCACACTCTATACATTAATTTCGTGATGGTGTCACACTCTATACATTAATTTCGTGATGGTGTCACACTGGATACATCAGGTTCGTGATGTTGTGTCACACTGGATACATCAGGTTCGTGATGGTGGGTCACACTGGATACATCAGGTTCGTGATGGTGTGTCACACTGGATACATCAGGTTCGCGAGGGTTTCACACTGGATACATCAGGTTCGTGAGGGTACCACACTGGATACATCAGGTTCGTAAGGGTGCCACACTGGATACATCTGGTTCGTGAGGGTGGCACACTGGATACATCAGGTTCGTGAGGGTACCACACTGGATACATCAGGTTCGTGAGGGTACCACACTGGATACATCAGGTTCGTGAGGGTACCACACTGGATACATCAGGTTCGTGAGGGTACCACACTGGATACATCAGGTTCGTGATGGTGCCACACTGGATACATCAGGTTCATGATGATGTCACAATGGTGTCGAGAGCTATTCAGAATGATTGCATCAGGACGTCAGCATGATTCGTATTTAATGTAAAGATGTCTGTGGAATTACATCAATATCACTTCAGCTTGCGTTAATGGCATCTACATCACTTCAACTTGCGTTCATGACATCAACATCACTTCACATTGACTTCATATCAACATCACTTCACCTTGACTTTATATCAACATCACTTCAGCTTGACGTCATATCAACATCACTTCAGCTTGATTTCATATCAACATCACTTCAGCTTGACTTCATGACATCACCATCACTTCAGCTTGACTGCATATCCACATCACTTCAGCTTCCGTTAATGGCATCTACATCACTTCAGCTTGCATTCATGACATCAACATCACTTCATCTTGACTTCAAATCAACATCACTTCAGCTTGACTTCATATCAACATCACTTCAGCTTGACTTCATATAAACATCACTTCAGCATTCCTTCATATCGACATCACTTCAGCTTGACTTCATATCAACATAACTTCAGCTTGCATTCATGACATCATCATAACTTAAGCTTGCGTTCATGACATCAAGAACACTTTAGCTTGACTTCATAACAACATCACTTCAGCTTGCGTTCATGACATCAACATCACTTCAGCTTGCGTTCATGACATCAAGAACACTTTAGCTTGACTTCATAGCAACATCACTTCAGCTTGCGTTCATGACATCAACATCACTTCAGCTTGCGTGGTGCAAAGGGAACGCATTGCTCTAGGCGAGCCCAGGGTTAGCAGATAACAAAGATCCCAAATGTACCTGCACGCGGTGCACCCTGGAAAGAGAAATACAGCAGCTCGAGCTGATTCTGGCCAAATCATTTGGGGATCGTGTCCAAGAATGTGGAGGTAGCAGATGGAAAGAGATTTGACTGCACAAGAGACAGACAATATTTCCGACACCACCAGCATCACCACATATAGCGACACTGTCGACATACAGTGAAGCTAGTCAGTCCAGTCCGAACATTGGAGGGGCGGCCAATGTAAAATACACGTAAAGGTAGATGCATGGCGAGAGACAAATAGATTTCATACCGAGAACAATGAAACATTGAAAGGGCAGAACAGCGCTAGAGGGCAGCGCGAACTGCAAATATAATGTGAAAAGTCCCTAGGAAAGGGGAACTACATGCTCCGTCAGCTCGAGGCGAGCTTCTAGTTACCTGTGTTCCTTACAGGCAGAGACCCAGACCCATTCATTGTCGTTTGGTAAGGCAAGAAGACCTAATCCAACTCTAATGTCGAGCCTTTATAAACCGGAAATATGCTCGTAAAGAGAAATGATTCTGTACCCGATGGGCTTAGGCAAGAAATGGACAACCATGGTAGTCAAGGCCCAACTCTACTGTCAAGGTTTCCTATAACGGATGTACACTTGCAGAGAGAAAGGGTTCCGTACCCGATGGTCTCAGGCACAAAAGGGACAACGAGTTAGCCCTGGCCCAACTCTACTGTCAGGTTTTCCTACACCGGAAATACAATTGAAGAGAGAAAGGGTTCAGTACCTGATGGGCTCAGGCGCTATTGGGACAAGGACGCTCAGCTCGAGAACGCCTTGCTCTCAAACGCGTGGTGTGAAACTCGAACTTGGAAAAGGGGTACAGGATGTCGGTGAATGACACCTCGGCTAAGAGGGTGAAAGAACCAGAGTCCAACTCCTCTGTTGAGTTCTTCCCCTTAAGGAACCAGGCTCACGGATGAGAAACGGTTCAGTACCCAATGGGCACAGGCACAGCACGTCCAATTACACGAGGCAAGTTCATAGACGGTGGAACACCTCGTTCGAGTCAGACGAGAGAAAAAATTCGTCTGGGCGAAGAGTCGCCACTACGCGTGCCTGGAGACAGATATAGAGGCTGTCACAGGCTAAGGGTAGCCCACCTGAATTGTCAAGGCATGCCGAAATCGGATGTGCTAGGCCTACAAGGCGCATAACGGTGGCACAGCGTAATCACGCTCCCGGCGGAAATCGCACGGATATCCGTGATGTTTACAATGGAGCGAACGAAAAACAAACAAACAAACATCAACATTACTTCTGCTTTACATCTTCTTGACTTCAGTATGGCTCTATAACATCAACATTTCTTCTGCTTGACATCTTCATCACTTCTTCTTGACATCCTCATGACTTCAGAATCACTTTAACTGGACTGCATGTCATCAACATCACTGCAGGATGACGCCATCATCACAACAGCTTCATATCAGCGTTGCTTCAACCTTAGCTATAATTTTGACATCATCATCAATTCAGCAAATATGTTCGCTAGGCTGCTTGACATCACCATCACTTGAAGATGACATCAGCATCACATCAACTTCAAAGCATCATGGCGTCAGCATCAATTTTGCTTGACTTTTGACATCAGCGTCACTTCAGCATTACTTTATGTTAACTTTCCTTTAGTTTAGAATAAACTCAGCATGACTTTGATTGATATTACCATGATTTTAGAAATGACATCAGCAAGACTTCATAATGACATCACCGTGACTGTACAAAGACAGCACAGTTCGTTTAGAATGACATTAACTTGACTTTAGAATGACGTCACCATGACTTTTGAATTACATCATTGTCGTTAGGGTGACACATGATACATCAGGTTCGTAGGTTTGCAATAACGGATACATCAGGTTCGTAGGTTTCCAATAATGGATACATCAGGGTCGTAGGGGAGACACACTGGATACATCATAGTGATAGGGGGGGGGGTTACGCTGTATACATCAGGGTCGTAGTGGTGCAATATTGGATACATCAGTACCGTAGGAATGACACATTGGATATATAGGGGAACCATACTAGGTGCATCAGCACAAAAACCCGTCAGAATGACTTCGGCATGACGTCAAAACAATTCTCAATTGATGTCTTGTCAGCAAGCCTTTAGAATGACATCAACATCACTACATCGTGCCTTCCTGCAATGACTATCACTTCAGCTTGACTTCATGACATCAACATCACTTCAGCTTGATTTTTTGACATAGACATCACTTCAGCTTGATTTTTTGACATAGACATCACTTCAGCTTGACCTCATGACATCAACATCACTTCAGCTTGACTTCATGACATCAGCATCACTTCAGCTTGATTTTTTGACATCGGCATCTCTTCAGCTTGACTTAATCTCATCAAAATCATTACAACGTGACACCATTACACCATTTATATTGCAATATCTTGACTTCATGTTATCAGCATCACTTCAGGTTGTTTTATGACATCGTCGTAATTTCATTTCGACTTTATGACACCAGCATAGATTCAGCTTGACTCTATGAATTCAGCATCAATTAAGTATGACTTCAGCATCACTTTAGATTATCGTTATCATGTTTTTAAAATTAATTCATCATGGTTTTAGATTGACATTACAATGATTTTAGATTGACATCAGCAAAGCTTTAGAATGACATCACCAAGGATTTACAAAGACAGATCAATGACTTTAGAATGACTTCACCTTGAATTTAGAATGACATCAACATTGCTTTAGAATGCCATCACCATGATTTCAGAATGTCATCTGGGCTGTTGGGATGCCACACTGGATACCTACTTTAGAATTACTTCAACATCAGTTCAGTTTTAATTCTTGACACCATGACTACTACAGCTTTTGACTTCATCATGACGTCAGTCAGCATCACTTTAGTTTAACATCATCGTGACATCCGCAGCACTTACGCTTGACTTCATGACATCAGTTCTATTTCAGCGTGACTTTAGATTGACATTGCCTTACTTTTATCATTAATATGTCTTTATAATTACATCATCATGAGCTTAGAATGATATCACCATTCATTTATAATGACAGCACCGTGATTTAAAAATGATATCACCACGCATTTATACTGACACAATTATGTACTTAGAATACATTTATATGCATTTACATGTACCATGCATTTAGAATGACAACATTAAACTTAGAATGACATCACCCTGGATTCAGAATTACATCAACATGTGTGTATAATGACATCAAAATTCCTTCATAATGACAGCACAATGTATTTTGAATGATATTAACATGACTTTATAATTACTTCACCATGACATTAGAATACCATCACAATGGCTTTAGAATAATATCAGCATGTCATTTGAATGACATCATCATAACTTTGGAATGACATCAGCACAACATTATAATATCATCAGAATGACTGTATAATGTATCATCATAACTGTAAGGTGACATCACATGACTTTAGAATGACTTAAGTATGACTTTAGAATGACTTAACCATTAACTCCAGTCTGACTTCAACATGACCGTAGGATTACTTAAGATTAACTTAAACATTCATGTAGAATGACTTCACCATGTCTGTAGAATGAGTTATGCATTACTTTAGAATGAATTCATCTCGAATTTAGCCTAATTGAGCATGCTTTTAGAATGATTTCTGCATGACTTTGGCTTGACTTTAGCTTGACTTTAGCATGTCATTCGAATTATTTTCGCATGAATTAGGAATGACATTACCATGTCATTAAATGACTTTATAATGCCTATCACTTAAACATAAAATATGCATGCCTGTTTCATGACATCAGCACGATGTCAGCATGATTTCAGTATGAATTTATAATGACATCAGCACCATTGCACCTTGAAATCAGCATACATCACGAGTTAGTAATGTCTTCAGTTAAGTTTCAGCATGACTGCATGGCATCAGCTGGACTTCAGCATGATTCCATGACTTCACCTGGAGTTTAGCTTGACTTAAGTCTAACTCCATCACTTCAGTATGCCATCAGCGTGAATTCAGCATCACTGCAACATGACTTCATGACTTCAGAATAATTCCATGACTTCAAATGGTCTTCAGTATGGCTTAAGATGATTTAACACACAACAAATGCTGACGTCATAGCAGAATATGTGGTATTGGAATCTGAGATGAAGATTACATAGAACATGGTATCACATTTATCAAAAATGGAACATTGCTTGCAGAAATTACACCGCTTCCTTCTCATTTGCAGTTAGACTCTTAGTTCTCATTTGCATTAATTTCTTGTGACGGTTTGTTAAGAGATGTTGTGTAGTATAGCCATGGTACCATTATTCGATGCACGTTAATTGAAGGTGCGTTTCCCGGTGTCCTGTGGTGCGTCAAAGATACTCTAATTTTTCCCCCATAGAAATGGGAGTTGAACAACGACCATTATACCACTGTTTCTTTTCAGCCGCCCCCATTGATACGTTTTAAATTGTATTTTTCTCTGGACGAATTGGAGTACAGTGAAACTTTTCTGAATGTTTTAGCAACTTTATGTATCTGCATTCACTCCGTGTTTGTATTGTCCCGAATTATACATCTCTACTACCGATGTTGAATTTTGTGTGTCTCCGTGATGATCATAAGGGTCTGGTTTTCCACCTTTTCCAGCTCATGTGATGTAGTATTTTACACTGCACATCATGCAGTAGACCCATATTCCAAGTGTGGTCGTATGCCCTGATGGTAAACTTTTTTAAATATTTCCCTGTTGCTCCTCATGTGGTTCCACTTAAATATCTCAAGATGGTTAACTTTATCTTGACCAACGTTGCTGCTTTATTGATTTGTTCCGTTCATGTTAGCCTACTGTCAATTGTGACTCCACGATATGTTGGTTGTTCGTCTCCCTTCAAGACATCGTCATTTATCTTGATGTCGAAATCTTTACTCTTAAGTGAGAGAGTAAAGCGAGTGTGCTGCACTTATCCATATTGATGGTGAGACGTGATCTATATTAATGCTGACACACCATTTATATTGATGCTGACACACCATTTATATTGATGCTGACACACCATTTATATTGATGCTGACACACCATTATGTGTTTTAGTTGAAGAGAAAATGGAGTATTACTATATCTCTCTCTCTCTCTCTCTCGTTTCTGAGGTTGGATTTTGTTTTGGTTTCATGCCTTAGTCTTCTACACCTTTTCATGATGCGTACATGTATTGTACGCACTATTTAAATATTGATTTGATAAAGTCACTTTCTCCTTTGATGTCTCTTACATGGACAAGTGTCTGTTTCATTATCTCTTACATGGACCAGTGTCTGTTTTCATTATCTCTTACATCAACCAGTGTCTGTTTTAATTATCTCTTACATGGACCAGTGTCTGTTTTCATTATCTCTTACATCAACCAGTGTCTGT
>CM067321.1:13700730-13880813 GCA_034231615.1 Meghimatium bilineatum
ACAATGTTCTCCAAACCTGCCTGTCTCATGAAGTGGTCAAAAAAAGAAGATTTTCTTTTTCTTATATTATATTGTTTAGTCTTAGATAATTGAAGAAAAATGCTTTAAACAAATAACACGCACATACAATTTGTGAACTACTCAATTGTCCAGAGTATTATGTGGATATTCTGCCAGTTTCTCATCAAGAATCAAGTACACACAGACACCATATAACAAACACTATATACAAACAAATATACGTATAATTATTGGTGCTATCAGACAACAAACACGACATATCATCAATCCTACGTATACTGTTTAAATGTATGTAGTTTACTTCCCCATGCGAACAGTGTTTCGGTGAATAGTCGAGTTATTGCTCATGGAACATTCTAGTAGCATGGTCCAAGCAACATGCCTACAATGTTTCAGTGAATGGTCGTGTGTGTTGATATATATATATATATAACAAGAATGTATATATAGTGTTTAGATGGATGGTAGTGTTAGCTCATATATATATTTAGAAGCATGGTTCAAGCAATATTCCTACACTTTTTGGTGAATGGTTGTATTAGTTGATACATATTTAGTAGCATAGATTTTTTCTAAACTTAGATTATGTTTTGTTTTGGTATTACATGTCTTGATGAATCTTTACGTAAATCATGACCGACCTTGCATCTATGCTATATATAATGTGATTATTTGCTATATATAATGTGATTATTTGCTATATATAATGTGATTATACTGATTGTAATCTTGCAGTTCTACTCTGTATCGGTGACATATATGGCAGTGAATAATAATGTGTACAATCGTTTTGCCTTCTTTGCAATCTTCACATACTTTATTGCATTCTTCACGATCTTCACATATTGTATTGCCTTCTTCACATTCCTCACATAGTGTATTGTATTCTTCACCATCTTCACATACAATCATATTGCTTTCTTCACGATCTTCATACAGTGTATTATCCTCGTCACGATCTTCGCATACTGTATTGCAATCTCTACGATCTTCACATATTGTATTGCCTTATTCACGATATTCACGTATTTTATTTATTTCTTCACCCTCTTCACGTATATTATTGCCTTTTTCACGATATTTACATTTAGTATTTCCTTCTTCGCCCTCATTACAGAGTATGACTTCTTCAAATATTTTATTGGCGTCCTCACTGTCAATACATTCAATTGTATTGCCGCCTTCACGCCCTTCATTTATTGTATTGCCGTCTTTATGATCTTCACCTATTATATTGCTAAATTTCCGCTATTCACATAGTGATTCAAGGAATGGTATAATCAAGCGTCTAGTGTCAATCACAATATTTTTATATTAGTAGAAATTTTAGCAATTATTTATCATAATATTTTTATATTAGTAACAATTGTAGCACTTATTTATTAGACATGCCATAGATGTTCCCTCCAGAACAGCCCCCCTTTTCTGTTCATTTATTGAATATGTTGCCCATTTTTGTGCTCCTGATTTCAGATCTGCCACGTACTACATTGTGCATGATTTGTTTGAAAAACATGATCATCCACTGCATCGTACTTCACTTCCAATCGTCTCGATTCGTTTTGCCACTGGTTTCAAATGAGGTCCGACAAGAGAGTGAGGGCGATGCTTTGCACAACTCTTCCTCACTTTAATCAAAATCCCCAGTGCAAGTCATTTTCACATCCACGAAAATTCACCTGAAGGTAAAAGCTTTTCCCAAAGAATCTAGCAGCATGGAATGTACGCACACTCCTCGACAATGACTCTAACACACATACATTTATCTCAATGGTGCAGCAATTACATGATGGAATGCAAGCTGGAGTTCAGGATGATGGAGAGTCATCTGAAACGTTTCCTGTCTCAAATGGAGTAAAGCAAGGATGTGTATTAGCACCTACCCTATTTAGCATCATGTTCTCTGCTATGTTGGATGATGCTTTCAGAGATCTATACCTGGGAGTAAACATCACCTATCGCATAGACGGAATATTGTTCAACCTTCTGCGGCTCCGATGAAAAACAAAGTTAAATCACACACAATCAGGGGTCTTCTATTTCTGATTACTGTGCCCTAAATGCCAACACTGAGACTGATCTACAATGTAGTATAGACAGATTCTCCAAAGCTTGTACCAACTTTGGGCTTACCATTAACACAGAGAAAACAGAAATCATGTTACAACCAGCACTTGACAAAAAATATCTCGAGCCCTGCATAAAGGTAAATGGTGTGTGAATAGATTCACATATCTAGGCAGTACGTTATCACAAATAGACAATGAAGTGTTTACAAGGATCGCCAAAACAAGCAGTACTATCGGCAGATTGTACGCAAATGTATGGCGTAGAAATGGCATTAACCTACAAAGCTGAAAGATTACAGAACAGTGGTACTTCCAGTGCTGTTATACGCTAGTGAAACACGGGCTGTGTATAGACGTCATGTGAAAAATCGCAATCATTTTCACATAAATTGTCTCAGAAATGTTATGAACATCAGATGGCAAGACACGATTCCAGATACCACTGTCTTTGATAGAGCTGGTATCCCCAGCAGTGACACGAACCTGATGCAGACACAGATTCGTTGGGCAGGTCATTTGGCGTGTATGCCAGACCATCGTCTGCCAAAGATACTTCTCTACGGTGAGCCGGAGAAGGGCATACGATCTCAAGGTTGCCAAAAGAAGCGCTACACAGACTTGTTAAAGAACTCACTAAAAGCCTTTGAAATAGACCACGATACATGGGAAGAACTTGCACAAAATTGATCTACATGGCGTTCTAAAATCAATAAGAGCGCATCATCTTGTGGAAAAAAGGAAAAATGCAGCAACTCAACAGCGGAGAGCAGCTAGAAAGTCACGAATAGACCAAGATCCGTCTGCTGTCGTCATTAAATGTCCCAACTGTCCAAGGACATTTACATCTCGAATAGGGCTCATTAGCCATCTACGAACTAATAATCAAGGACATATCTAAAATTGAATTTTCAAAAGTGAAAGTAACAAATGGTCATCATCACTTGTGATGGATGAACAACACGTATATTTGTTTATTTATATACAAGTATATAACTCGTATATACATTCCATTTGAAGTCATTTCATTGCTTCCTTATCGGCTGTCGCCTTTCCTGGTGTATTTTCCACCATATAATAGTATTAACCTGTATTCCAATGATATGTACGCTTGTGTTTATATGTCAAAATGTAATGATTATGACTGCACTCTGACTATCATGTTTATTTTGGAGACTCCCCATTGATATTGATTCAATTAGAACTGTTAAATTTTAAGAATAGATTTGAGCTGTTTATGTCTAAAGATATAAAAATTTCTATTAGCCCAAATGTCAATAATATTGTGTTTTCTCCAGCCAATGAAAAGCAGATAAAAGTTGGATATCTCAAGATACATAACGCTGTATGAGATCGGTGCGCAAGTTGACCTAGATACATATTATTTTTCTGTGAGAAATGGCATCATTGAAGGAAATCTCTGCTCGTTTTAGTAATACAGTACAGAATCAGTCAGTAGTTTGTTATTTAAGAAATAACCAGTGCGATGATGTCATTTTATTTAGATTTAGTTGTAACAGCGTTTTCCAGTGACTGTTGCTAAGTTTATTTATATCTAGAAGTTTATATAATAATAAATAGACCCACATCCCAACGGGGTCGTAGCCACACTGGATACATCAGGTTCGAGAGGGTGTCACACTGGATAGATCAGGTTCGAGAGGGTGTCACACTGGATACATCAGGTTCGAGAGGGTGCCACACTGGATACATCAGGTTCGTGAGGGTGCCACACTGGATACATCAGGTTCGTGATGGTGCCACACTCTATACATTACTTTCGTGATGGTGTCAAACTGGATACATTAAGTTCGTGATGCTGTCACACTGGATACATCAGGTTCGTAATGGTGTGTCACACTGGATACATCAGGTTCGTGATGGTGCCACACTGGATACATCAGGTTCGAGAGGGTGTCACACTGGATACATCAGGTTCGAGAGGGTGTCACACTGGATACATCAGGTTCGAGAGGGTGTCACACTGGATACATCAGGTTCGAGAGGGTGCCACACTGGATACATCAGGTTCGTGAGGGTGCCACACTGGATACATCAGGTTCGAGAGGGTGTCACACTGGATACATCAGGTTCGAGAGGGTGCCACACTGGATACATCAGAATCGTGATGGTGTCACACTGGATACATCAGGTTCGTGATGGTGTCACACTGGATACATCAGGTTAGAGAGGGTGCCACACTGGATAAATCAGGTTCGAGAGGGTGCCACACTGGATACATCAGGTTCGTGATGGTGTCACACTGGATACATCAGGTTCGAGAGGGTGTCACACTGGATACATCAGGTTCGAGAGGGTGCCACACTCTATACATTACTTTCGTGATGCTGTCACACTGGATACATCAGGTTCGTAATGGGGTGTCACACTGGATACATCAGGTTCGTGATGGTGTGTCAAACTGGATACATTAAGTTCGTAATGGTTTCACACTGGATACATCAGGTTCGTGATGGTGTGCCACACTGGATACATCAGGTTCGTGAGGGCACCACACTGGATACATCAGGTTCGTAAGGGTGCCACACTGGATACATCAGGTTCGTGATTGTGTATCATACTGGATACATCAAGTTCGTGATGGTGTGTCACACTGGATACATCAGGTTCGTGATGGTGTGTCACACTGGATACATCAGGTTCGTGATGGTGTATCATACTGGATACATCAAGTTCGTGATGGTGTGTCACACTGGATACATCAGGTTCGTGATGGTGTGTCACACTGGATACATCAGGTTCGTGATGGTGTGTCACACTGGATACATCAGATTCGTGATGGTGTGTCACACTGGATACATCAGGTTCGTGATGGTGTGTCACACTGGATACATCAGGTTCGTGATGGTGTGTCACACTGGATACATCAGGTTCGTGATGGTGTGTCACACTGGATACATCAGGTTCGTGAGGGTTTCACACTGGATACATCAGGTTCGTGATGGTGTGTCACACTGGATACATCAGGTTCGTGAGGGTTTCACACTGGATACATCAGGTTCGTGAGGGTTTCACACTGGATACATCAGGTTCGTGAGGGTACCACACTGGATACATCATGTTCATAAGGGTGCCACACTGGATACAACAGGTTCGTGATGGTGTGTCATACTGGATACATTAGTTTCGTGAGGGTACCACACTGTATACAACAGGTTCGTGATGGTGTGTCATACTGGATACATTAGTTTCGTGAGGGTACCACACTGTATACAACAGGTTCGTGATGGTGTGTCACACTGATCGTCATGGTGCCACACTGGATACATCAGGTTCATGATGGTGTCACAATGGTGTCCCCAGCTATTCAGAATGACTGCATCAGGACGTCAGCATGATTTGTTCTTAATGTAAAGATGGTTTTAGAATTACATCAACATCACTTCAGCTTGCGTTAATGGCATCTACATCACTTCAGCTTGCGTTCATGACAACAACAACACTTTAGTTTGACTGTATATCAACATCACTTCAGCTTGCGTTCATGACATCAACCCCACTTCAGCTTGCATTCATGACATCAACCCCACTTCAGCTTGCGTTCATAACATCAACATCACTTCAGCTTGACTTTATATCAACATCACCTCAGCTTGACTTTATATCAACATCACTTCACTTTGTGTTCATGACATCAACATCACTTCAGCTTCACTTTATGTCAACTTCACTACAGCTTGACTTAATATCACAATCACTTCAGCGTGCGTTCATGACATCAACATCACTTCAGCTTCACTTTATATCAACATCACTTCAGCTTGCGTTCATCACATCAACATCACTTCAGGAGTGCGAAGGGATCGCATTGCTCTAGGCGGACCCAGGGTTAGCAGATAACCAAGATCACAAATGTAACTCCACGCGGTGCACCCTGGAAACAGAAATACAGCAGCTCGAGCTGATTCTGGCCAAATCATTTGGGGATCGTGTCCGAGAATGTGGAGGTATCAGATGAAAAGAGATTTGACTGCACAAGAGACAGACAATATATCCGACACCACCATCATCACCACATATAGCGACACTGTCGACATACAGTGAAGCTAGTCAGTCCAGTCCGAACATTGGAGGGGCGGCCAATGTAAAATGCACGTAAAGGTAGATGCATGGCGAGACATATAGATTTCATACCGAGTACATTGAAACAATGAAAGCGCAGAACAGCGCTAGAGGGCAACGCGAACTGCAAATAGAAAGTGAAAAGTCGCTAGGAAAGGGGAACTACAAGCTCCGTCAGCTCGAGTAGAGCTTCTAGTTACCTGTGTTCCTTACAGACAGAGACCCAGACCCATCCATTGGTGACCTAATCCAACTCTAATGTCGAGCCTTCCTAAACCGGAAATAAACGAAGAGAAAGGGTTCTGTACCCGATGGGCTTAGGCAAGAATAGGACAACGATGGTAGTCCTGGCCCAACTCTACTGTCAAGGTTTCCTATAACGGAAGTACACTTGCAGAGAGAAAGGGTTCCGTACCCGATGGGCTCAGACACAAAAGGGACAACGATTTAGCCCTGGCCAAACTCTACTGTCATGTTTTCCTACACCGGAAATACACTTGAAGAGAGAAAGGCTTCAGTACATGATGGGCTCAGGCGCTATTGGGACAAGGACGCTCAGCTCGAGAACGCCTTGCTCTCAAACGCGTGGTGTGAGACTCGAACTTGGACAAGGGGTACACGATGTCGGTGAACGACACCTCGGCTAAGAGGGCGAAAGAGCCAGGGTCCAACTCCTCTGTTGAGTTCTTCCCCTTAAGTAACCAAGCTCACGGATGAGAAACGGTTCAGTACCCAATGGGCACAGGCACAGCACGTCCAATTAATCGAGGCAAGTTCATAGACAGTGGAACACCTCGTGCGAGTCAGAAGAGAGCAAACATCGTCTGGGCGAAGAGTCGCCACTACGCGTGCCTGGAGACAGATATAGAAGATGTCACAGGCTAATGGTAGCGCACCCGAATTGTCAAGGCATGCTGAAATCGGATGTGCTAGGCCTACACGGCGCATAATAGAAGCACAACGTAATCACGCTCCCAGCGGAAATCGTACGGATATCCGTGATGGTTACAATGGAGCGAACGCAAAACAAACAACATCACTTCAGCTTGCGTTCATGACATGATCATCACTTCATCTTGCGTTCATGACATCAACATCACTTCAGCTTGCATTCATGACATCAACATCACTTCAGCTTGCGTTCATGGCATCAATATCACTTCAGGTTGATTTCATGACAACATCAATTCGTTTTGACTTTATGACACCAGTATCACTTCAATTTGACATTTTGGCATCAGCATCACTTCAGTATGGCTCTATAACATCAACATTACTTCTGCTTGACATCTTCATGACTTCATTATAGATCTATGACATCAACATCACTTCTCTTGACATCTTCATGACTTCAGTATGGCTCTATAACATCAACATTACTTCTGCCTGACATCTTCGTGACTTCAGTATGACTCTATAACATCAACATTACTTCTGCTAGACATCTTCATGACTTCAGTATGGCTCTATAACATCAACATTACTTCTGCTTGACATCTTCATGACTTCAGTATGGCTCTATAACATCAACATTACTTCTGCTTGACATCTTCATGACTTCAGTATGGCTCTATAACATCAACATTACTTCTGCTTGACATCCTCATGACTTCAGTATGGCTCTATAACATCAACATTACTTCTGTTTGACATCTTCATGACTTCAGTATGGCTCTATAACATCAACATTACTTCTGCTTGACATCTTCATGACTTCAGTATGGCTCTATAACATCAACATTACTTCTGCTTGACATCCTCATGACTTCAGAATCACTTTAACTGGACTGCATGGCATCAACATCACTGCAGGATAACGTCATCATCACAACAGCTTCATATCAGCGTTGCTTCAGCATAACCTTAGCTATAATGTTGACATCATCATCACTTCAGCAATTATTTTCGCTAGGCTGCATGACATCATCATCACTTTAAAATGACATCAGCATCACATTAGCTTCACAGCATCATGGCGTCAGCATCAATTTTGCTTGACTTTTGACATCATCGTCACTTCAGCATTACTTTAGATTAACGTTTCCTTTAGTTTAGAATCAACTCAGCATGACTTTGATTGATATTACCATGATTTTAGAATGTCATCAACAAGACTTCATAATGACATTACCGTGACTGTACAAAGGCAGCACAGTTCGTTTAGAACGACATCACCGTTACTGTACAAAGACAGCACAAGTTCGTTTAGAACAACATCACCGTGACTGTACAAAGACAGAACAGTTCGTTTAGAACGACTTCACCGTGACTGTACAAAGACAGCACAGTTTGTTTAGAACGACATTACCTTGACTTTACAAAGACAGCACAGTTTGTTTAGAACGACATTACCTTGACTTTACAAAGACAGCACAGTTTGTTTAGAATGACATCACCATGACTTTTGAATGACATCATTGTCGTTAGGGTACCACACAGGATACATCAGGTTCGTAGGTTTGCAATAACGGATACATCAGGTTCGTTGGTTTGCAATAATGGATATATCAGGGTCTTAGGGGAGACACACTGGATACATCATAGTGATAGGGGGGGGGGTTACGCTGTATACATCAGGGTCGTAGTGGTGCAATATTGGATACATCAGTACCGTAGGAATGACACATTGGATATATAGGGGAACCATACTGGGTGCATCAGCACAGAAACCCCTCAAACATCCCTGTCTTCAGCCAGTCAGAATGACTTCGGCATGACGTCAACATAATTCTCAATTGATGTCTTGTCAGCAAGCCTTTAGAATGACATCAACATCACTGCATCGTGTCTTCCTGCAATGACTATCACGTCAGCTTGACTTCATGACATCAACATCACTTCAGCTTGACTTCATGACATCAACATCACTTCATCTTGACTTCATGACATCAACATCACTTCAGCTTTACTTCATGAGATCAGCATCACTTCAGCTTGATTTATTGACATCGAAATCTCTTCAGCTTGACTTAATGTCATCAAAATCATTACAACGTGACATCATATCATCAGTATTACAATATCTTGACTTCATGACATCAGCATCATTTCAGGTTGTTTTCATGACATCGTCGTAATTTCATTTCGACTTTATGACACCAGCATAGATTCACCTTGACTCTATGACTTCAGCATCACTTAAGTATGACTTCAGCATCACTTCAGATTATCGTTATCATGTTTTTAAAATGAATTTATCATGGTTTTAGATTGGCATTACAATGATTGTAGATTGACATCAACAAAGCTTTAGAATGACATCACCAAGGATTTACAAAGACAGATCAATGACTTTAGAATGACTTCACCTTGAATTTAGAATGACATCAGCATTGCTTTAGAATGCCATCACCATGACTTCAGAATGTCATCTGGGCTGTTGGGATGCCACATACTTTAGAATTACTTCAACATCAGTTCAGATTTAATTCTTGACATCAGGACTACTACAGCTTTTGACTTCATCATGACGTCAGTCAGCTTCACTTTAGTTTAACATCATCGTGACATCCGCAGCACTTAAGCTTGACTTCATGACATCAGTGCTATTTCAGCGTGACTTTAGATTGACATTACCTTACTTGTATCATTAATATGTCTATACAATGACATCATCATGAGCTTAGAATGATATCACCATTCATTTATAATGACATCATCATGAGCTTAGAATGATATCACCATTCATTTATAATAACATCATCATGAGCTTAGAATGATATCACCATTCATTTATAATGACATCATCATGAGCTTAGAATGATATCACCATTCATTTATAATGACATCATCATGAGCTTAGAATGATATCACCATTCATTTATTATGACATCACCGTGATTTAAAAATGATATCACCACGCATTTATACTGACACAATTATGTACGTAGAATACATTTATATCCATTTACACATACCATGCATTTAGAATGACAACATTAAACTTAGAATGACATCACCCTGCATTCAGAATTACATCAACATGTGTGTATAATGACATCAAAATTCCTTCATAATGACAGCACAATGTATTTTGAATGATATTAACATGACTTTATAATTACTTCACCATGACATTAGAATACCATCACAATGGCTTTAGAATAATATCAGCATGCCATTTGAATGACATCATCATAACTTTGGAATGACATCAGCACAACATTATAATATCATCAGAATGACTGTATAATGTATCATCATAACTGTAAGGTGACATCACATGACTTTAGAATGACTTAAGTATGACTTTAGAATGACTTAACCATTAACTCCAGTCTGACTTCAACATGACCGTAGGATTACTTAAGATTAACTTAAACATTCATGTAGAATGACTTCACCATGTCTGTAGAATAAGTTCTGCATTACTTTAGAATGAATTCAACTGGCATTTAGCCTGAATTGAGCATGCTTTTAGAATGATTTCTGCATGACTTTGGCTTGACTTTAGCTTGACTTTAGCATGTCATTCGAATTATTTTAGCATGAATTAGGAATGACATTACCATGTCATTAAATGACTATATAATGCCTATCACTTAAACATAAAATATGCATGCCTGTTTCATGACTTCAGCACGATGTCAGCATGATTTCAGTATGAATTTATAATGACATCAGCACCATTGCACCTTGAAATCAGCATACATCACGAGTTAGTAATGTCTTCAGTTAAGTATCAGCATGACTGCATGGCTGGACTTCAGCATGATTCCATGACTTCACCTGGAGTTTAGCTTGACTTAAGTCTAACTCCATCACTTCAGTATGACATCAACGTGAATTCAGCATCACTGCAACATGACTTCATGACTTCAGAATAATTCCATGACTTCAAATGGTCTTCAGTATGACTTAAGATGATTTAACACACAACAAATGCTGACGTCATAGCAGAATATGTGGTATTGGAATCTGAGATGAAGATTACATAGAACATGGTATCACATTTTTTTCAAAAATGGAACATTGCTTGCAGAAATTACACCGCTTCCTTCTCATTTGCAGTTAGACTCCGTGCATTAATTTCTTGCGACGGTTTGTTAAGAGTTGTTGTGTAGTATAGCCATGGTGCTATTATTCGATGCACGTTAATTGAAGGTGCGTTTCCCGGTGTCCTGTGGTGCGTCAAAGATACTTTAATTTCCCCCCCCCCATAGAAATGGGAGTTGAACAACGACCATTATACCACTGTTTCTTTTTAGCCGCCCCCATTGATTCCTTTTTAAATTGTATTTTTCTCTGGACGAATTGGAGTACAGTGAAACTTTTCTGAATGTATTAGCAACTTTATGTATCTGCATTCACTCTGTGTTTGTATTGTCCCGAATTCTACCTCTCTACTACCGATGTTGATTTTTTTGTGTCTCCGTGATGATCATAAGGGTCTGGTTTTCCACCTTTTCCAGCTCATGTGATGTAGTATTTTACACTGCACACCATGCAGTAGACCCATATTCCAAGTGTGGTCGTATGCCCTGATGGTAAACTTTTTTAAGTATTTCCCTGTTGCTCCTCATGTGGTTCCACTTAAATATCTCAAGATGGTTAACTTTATCTTGACCAACGTTGCTGCTTTATTGATTTGTTCCGTTCATGTTAGCCTACTGTCAATTGTGACTCCACGATATGTTGGTTGTTCGTCTCCCTTCAAGACATCGTCATTTATCTTGATGTCGAAATCTTTACTCTTAAGTGAGAGAGTAAAGCGAGTGTGCTGCACTTATCCATATTGATGGTGAGACGTGATCTATATTAATGCTGACACACCATTTATATTGATGCTGACACACCATTTATATTGATGCTGACACACCATTTATATTGATGCTGACACACCATTTATATTGATGCTGACACACCATTTATATTGATGATGATACACCAATATGTGTTTTAGTTGAAGAGAAAATGGAGTATTACTATCTCTCTCTCTCTCTCTCTCTCTCTCTCTCTCTCTCTCGTTTCTGAGGTTGGATTTTGTTTTGGTTTCATGCCTTAGTCTTCTACACCTTTTCATGATGCGTACATGTATTGTACGCACTATTTAAATATTGATTTGATAAAGTCACTTTCTCCTTTGATGTCTCTTACATGGACAAGTGTCTGTTTCATTATCTCTTACATGGACCAGTGTCTGTTTTCATTATCTCTTACATCAACCAGTGTCTGTTTTAATTATCTCTTACATGGACCAGTGTCTATTTTCATTATCTCTTACATGGACCAGTGACTGTTTTCATTTAGTCTTATAGGGACTAGTGACTGTTATAATTATTTCGTACATGGATCAGTGACTGTTTTCATTATCTCTTACATGGATCAGTGACTGTTTTCATTATCTCTTACATGGACCAGTGACTGTTTTCATTATTTCTTACAGGGAACGTGACGGTTTTCAATATTTTATAAAGTGATTAGTGACTCTTTTTTTTATTTCTTCTGAGATATGTTTGAAATTATATACTGCTAATAATTCGGAAACGCAGCATTATTGCATGGTAATGAACACCCAATTTGAAACGTATGTACAGACGATTAGTTTGGGAATTAATGTTTTAACGTTGGCACGAAGAAACATTCAGACTTTAACAATGAAATAATATTCATTACATTTCGTGTGGACGATATATATATATATATATATATATATATATATATATATATATATATATATATATATATATATATATATATATATATATATATATATATGTGTATATGTTCTGAAGAGTTTCTTATATTCGAAACGTGAACTGTTTTCCTTATTATTATGTATATTATAGTTGTCTTCCTATTATCTTTATTAGTAATGGTAGATATGTGTAAGACATATTTTCTTGTTTCATATAATTACTTGAAATATTTTAATTCGATGTTAATCGGTTTACAACTACATATCATTGACACTTAAACCAAGTACGTTCCTCAACCGTTCAATTCAACACCACAAACGCAGTTACTCATAGCATACATATATCATATAACCAAAAAAAGGATTACGCAAAGAATGTAAATCATAGTTTATTCCTTATTATACCTTCTGACAAGAGTCAAAGAAGATACCGGTAAAAAATAACCTGGGCTTGGCATATCAAGAGAACTTTAGAACTTATATATATATATATATATATATATATATATATATATATATATATATATATATATATATATTATAGAAGAGTTCACAGTCTAATACACAGAGTATGCACAAACAGAAGTTGTGGTGACAACACAACTGAGAGGACATAATTTTATATTGACACATGTCAGTGTCATTAAATATGGACTAAGGAAACTGTGTCGACATTGCTACACATAACAGGAAGGATTTGCGTTTCACGTTATTTAAAGAGTTAATACTTTCACGCTACTGTGTCCATTTGTTTACATGCGTCAGCAAGTACTCCAGTTTTAGTTTACATTTGTCTGCATGCACTCCAGTTTTAGTTTACATTTGTCTGCAATCACTCCAGTTTTATTTTACAGGTGTGTGCAAGTACAGCAGTTTTAGCTGGAATGTGAGTGATGTGATGTTTTTCCATTCTTGAATTTTTCCCACTTGTCCATAATAACAGGGATCGTGTAAATAATAGGATTTGCTGCTGAATTAATAGGAAGAATGATAACAGTTATCCAGGCGTAGGCATCATTGCTAGTCTCGTGTCCAGCAAGAGTTAATAATCCCATCAATCCTACAGGAAACCAGCAGAGAAAGTTGGACAAAACTACAAGAGAAAGCTGTTTGGCTACTATTATATCTATTACTAAACGAGAAGATGTGCTTGAGGTTGTCTTAGACATTCTATTATTTGACATTGCTCTAAAAATGGCTGTTTGTCCATAAGCGATGACGAGAAACAGGATGAAATTATATACGATTAACACGGCAAATGAGTACTCCCATCCATTGAGTCTATGAGTTTTTAAAGGTAGACCAACACACATGGCGTTAGAAGAATATATTTCAAACTCAAACACAACTGGAATCAGTGCAAGAAGAAAACCTATGATCCAAGACATAAGAAGAGCAATCGTTTTAGTAATGTTAGAAAACTTGATTTGACCAAATGGAAACTTCATGATCAAGAATCTGTCCAGAGTGATGAGAAAAATAAAATATGTGGATGTCTCCATAGAAAGTGTAGCAAGAAAACCTGCAAGTTTACATACTATACTTTCTCTCCAGATCTTGTCATACAGAACATACACGTCACGATATTTATAATCTGCTCCAACAATAATAGAAAGATAGACTCCCATAATAAAATGAGATATACCCAAGTTTGTCACAAACAGACCATATCCTGTTTCAAAAACTGACCTGTCCCAAATGATACAATATACAATAAATGTCAAGTTCCCAAAAACAGCAAGAACAACGAAGATCCAGAGAAGAACACGTTGAATGCCAATTCCTACAAGATCGTAACACGACGAAATGGCGTTGTCAGGACCATGGCAAGTTTCAGAGGGAATGTTGTCTCCCAGTATTTGAGGACAACACATTTCAAAAGTATCAGTGTACAGATTTTTGATAATTGTAAGACCATGAAATAAATCAACTTGAAAATATGTAATGTAGACTCCACGTAGATCCAATGTTTGCAGAATAAGTTTACGAGTAAATTCTACTGCATATAGATCAGTGATGAGTGTCCAGCTCAAGTTTAAATGTTTCAGATTATATAATCCAGAAAACAAATTATTATTTAAATATTTCAATCCTGTATGAGAGAGGTCAAGTATTTCAAGAAATTTAAATGACAATTTGGTCACACTAACAAGTTCCTTATTATAGGACACGTTTAAATAACGTAAATATTTTAAACTGCAGGAAGTGATGTCAACTTTCAATGTTTCTATCATATTGTAACTAATGTCTAAATAATAGATTTTACAATTTGCTTCGATCAGAAATGTGGGGAACTTGTTCAGTTTGCAATTAGATAATTTCAATTCTTTTAAGTTGTCTAATTGGCCGGAAGAATACGAACTCATGTAAGAGAGATCGATTCCAGATAAATCCATGTATCTGGTTCTTTCATCAGTAAAATCTAAACTCATTAACTGAATCGATCTGTTGTAATTGGATACCATGACTGTTCCAGATACACAGCTGAAACCGTCGGTACACTTCATGTTACAATGTAATTCATCATCTTTATCTGGACATTCAGGATGCCCGTCACAAACTAGATCAGGATGGAGACACATCTCACTATTAAAACATTTAAAATTTCCAGTGCATGGACCTAACATATCCCCTCTTTCATCTTCTCCTTTAGGACAGTCCTCTATTTGGTCAAGGACATAATGTTGTGGGATGCAGTAATTATTCAAACATTTGAAATATCCTTCTTGACATTTAAATTCGGTACAGTTTTTCAGATGAGATGCATCTCTACAGCCGATAATAATTCCGTACTTGTCTTTAAGATATACACACCTGGGGGCCCAGATTACATGCTCCAATATGTTGTAGCAAGTTTCAGCTTTTTCTAGTTTTCCGATTGTCTCGTCCCAGTTTTCCAGTTCTCCAATTACACCTGGTTTCTGACAGTCATTCTTACCATCGTTAAGTTGTTCGAATGTTACACAAGTATCTCTGTTACAAATAAAAGCGCATGTCTTATTGTTTTTCAAATATTTGTTGAATGTTTTAGCTTCGTCATATATCAGAATCCTACAGCTGCAAATGGTACAATCATTTTCCCCATCATTGACATACTGTACAGGTAAACATGAACCGTCACAACATTGTACACCTGAACATATTTCCAAGTTGTCAGTTTCTTCTGTGTCTTTGCAAGGATCATCACGTGACTGCATCATACAGATAGATTCATCTCGTCTGTTGTTGCAGTCATCAACACCATCGCATACATACAAATAGGAAATGTGTCTGATATCGACTTCATCTTCCCCACAATCGAATACAGGAAACCGACCAGCAATTAATTTATAGAGACTGTTACTGAAAAGTGCATTCTTCATGGTTGCCGATATAGAAACAATATTACCTTCTAGTATCATGAAATATCCTTTACTTAAAGCTTGGTTGAAACTTGTACTCGATGCTGTATTTATTCGAAACATCTCAAATCTACTTGGTAAAACTATTTCACAAAATCCAAACACATTTAATTTTACATAGTCACCAACGCCCAACCAACCATCAACAAAATAACCATTGTTAACTAATGTATCACTATTATTCGTAGATTCGTTCCAGAAAAATTGCCAGACAACAAATGTTGTGTTATATCCAGGTGTACCATTAAACCAGTTATTAATAACCAGTGGATTTGACCGAACATTTGATTGCCAGAATGACCATCTAAAACGTGTAGGACCTGTAGATTTTCGTTGAAGTCTAATGAAAATTTGAAACAAAGAATGAGTTGAATTAATTGTATATCTGTTGTTATTAACTCTTTCTCTGAAGTATGACGACAACACAGAACGTAGAAATATCAGCTCATCTTCAGTCTCTATTGCTGTTAGAAAACTGTCATGTGCGATATCAGTACAAGAGTTGTATTCACTCACCCAATCTCGCTCTCTATCGTTATCAGATATCAAATAACAAGACAAATAATCGATACTATTCTGATATTCATATAAAATCCAACCTTTGGGACATTCCTTACAAATAGCCATTGATAAAACATACATCGGAACATTTGTGTGCTCGAACATTTGTACAATGATGGTATCATTCATGTGAATTAAACGGTGTGCACTGTTAGGTACAAGAACTACAACAAATATTTTAATGTGTGTATCTTGTTGTTGTAAAGTTTCTGGTAAACTTGTAAGGTCATCAAAGAAGCGGTAATCAGCAGTCAGAAATATAATAGCAATATGGGTCGCATTCTTACGGACTCCAAGCATTTCCGAAAACAAACGTTGAATAAATTTAATTTTTAATTCAAGAGTGCCATGTACGTTTAAGTAATATTGCTCGCATTCACTAGGTCCGGGTATCTCAAGAGTTGTATTAAAACTCCAGGAGCTTATATTAAGATCATAACTCGTTTCACATAACTCGTGTTGTACAGCAGCAAACAAGACACGTGGAGCTGTGTTGTCGTTAGACCGACTAGACATGTGCTCTACAAACGTCTTGCTCATAATCAATTCATTACGCTGCTGTATTTCACTATCACTTGAAAGCAGGAACAGGATATCCATTTCTTCTGTGGAACAGTTTTCTAATGGGAAATTACTGGACACAATTCCAGGAATTGCTGAAAAAGTAAAAAACACTCTGAACTAACAACAAATATTAAGTTCTAGCAGGAACAATTATTGTGTTGACATATAAGTACTTAGTTCCAGCAAGAACAATAATTGTGTTGATATATTAGTACTTAGTTATATCAGGAACAATAATTGTGTAGACATATTACTATGGGAATTTACTTATATTGGTGAACAATTTGAAAACAGATAGAGGTAATGCCTTGAAATGAATATTGGATAGCTTATTGGAGAATAAAAATTAACTGGATGAATGAGTATTACAGAGAATGCAGGAATTCGGGATCAAGTAGAGAATGTCGAGAGAAGGATCGAATAATGCGCATGAAAAATCAGATTGAAACCAAAACGATAATCTTACATACCTCACAATCTGCTAAAAGATACTGAAAAATCAAGTGGTCTGCCCGGAGTGCATAGACATACTTGTATTACATCGTTTAAAATATCAGTCCAGAAATATATTCTCATCAAACATTCAGTGTGTCCTTCAGCGTATGGTTACTGACTGTCTTCTCATCATATATACTATATTTTCTTCAGCGTGTAAATACGGACTGTTCTGTTCCAAATACCCAGTTACCAGCAGGAAAATTTCAGTTTGGAATATTTATACACCCCTAGATACAAATATACTAAAGATCAAATCAAATCTGCAGTAGCGTAATTATATAATTATTTATTTATGTTTTAAATATATGTGTGGTGTCAGTATTTTTATCATCATTTCATCATTAACATTCGCACAGTTTACTTCATTCGAACAGTTTACTTCATTCGCACAGTTTACTTCATTCGCACAGTTTACTTCATATATTATTCTCATTCTCGGTATACCTCTCTTTATCTCTCTATATCTCTCTCTATTGTTCTTTCCCTCAGTTCTATAGTTGTGTAATATAAATGAAAGCTGGCTGATTGTGGACACGCATATATAATTTTCTTGTATAGTTTCAACAAATTTAAACTACTTTAAATGATATTTAGCTATTTATACCCCGCTATTTGGCTGCACAATTCTAAACATTTATATAGTGTCTTTCAGTGTTAGATATTAATTTATATCAATACACCCTGAAGTTTCCCCATATAATTCTATTGATTGAAACTTAAGATTGCCCATAGTTTCCTATGTTACATAAAATCAGTGAAAGATACGTAACGTTGCATCAGTGTGAGCAAAACATCGATGTTTAGATGGGCAAATGTGCCCGTTCACCACTCATCTAGTTTGTGTTCTTTTTCGTGCCTTGTAGCTCGATCTTCTGCTGTTCTATGAACCAAAGGCTGGTTTCGTTGGTTCTATTTTCATGACCTGACAAAACCACCTAGTTTGCTGTCTCTCGATGTACTCCTTCTTCTTCTTCTTTCGTTCACTTGAAACATGTCTATATCTGTAATTCTGTCTCCTTAATAAAACTCACTGTCTTTCATACAGTGTCCCATAGAGTTTTGATTCCAGTGTTGTTTCCTCTGGCCAATATGTCTGCCTCAGTGTTTCATGCTCAGAACACTCTTGAAGTATATGTTTGGCACTCTGTGCTGCCTGTCCACATGTACACATGGCCGTGTTGTCAATCTTGAACTTTGTATGCATGTGACTGCGGAGTCGGTTGTGTCCTGTTCTGAGACGTAGAATTATAATTTGTTCTGGTCTGTTCATAATATGATAGTCATCTTTTGTTGGTGTTTGCGGCTTTCTTATTGACTTGATCATCTGTTTTTTTCTGATGGTAGGTGATTGGTATATCTGGTTGGTCTTCGACAGCACCTTCCTTAGCCAGTTGGCCTGCTTTTTCATTTCCTGGTATTCCACAGTGAGAGGGTATCCACTGCATGGTTACCCTATACTGGTAAGACAATTCGCTAAGTAGTTTTTTCAAGTCTGTTAGTTTTCAAGACTGGAGAGCTTGAAGCACTGACCTTGCATCTGTCAGGAATACCACAGGCTGTAGGTCAGAGTTGAAGTTCAGCAGTTTTTTAGCTGCCACACTAATTGCCTGGATGTCAGCATCATAATTATTGCATAATTTTCCTGTTGGTGTTCTGATGGTATCTCTAGGCCTGTGTGGATATTCTATATATACACCTGCACCTCCATTCATCACGGCATTCTGTGCTGACCAATCTGTGTATACTCTGACCCATATATCTTGTGGATATTCCTCATCCAGGAAACTGAGGGTGACTGTCCTTCGCTGCACACTGTTCTGTTCGTCCTCGCTTAGTACTCCTTTCACATGGGTCTGAATGTATATTGGCATTCCATGCCTTTCACTCCACGGGATTTGTTCTGGTACAGGCTTTAAGGGTCTGTCAACTTCAGGTAGGTCTGTAAGTTGTCAGCGGAGTCGTTTAGCTTAATGGATAAAGCTGCTTCTTTTCAGTCGCCCCATTGCTAGATTTTGGATTCTTTCCTTCATTGGATGACTTGGCATACACTGAAACGTTTCTGCCTGAATTAGTACTTTTGTGTCTCTGCGTTCCAAGTGTTTGCATTCTTCCCATTTTCTGCAATCTCTGCTATGGGTGTTGATTTCATTGCTCCCAACATTATTCTAAGTGCCTCCTTTTGCACTTTATCTAGATCTTGTAATGTGGCGTTTGATGCAGAACACCATGCAGCTGAACCATATTCCAGGTGTGGTCTTATGCTGGTAAACTTTACTGAGTATATTCCAACTGGCTCCCCATGTGGTTCCACTTAGTTTTCTCAGGATAGCTAATTTCCTCCTGGCTTTTGTTGTTGCTTTGTTTATGTGCTGATTCCATATCAGTTTATCATCAAAAGTAACTGCGAGGTATGTGAGTTGTTTGTCTTCTTTCAAAAGTTCTCCATCTATTTTGATATGACCGGCTTTTGTTTTGGTGAGAGGGTAAGGAATGTAGTGCTGCACTTAACTGTGTTAATGCTGACACACCATCTATTAGCCCATACGGTTAGAGCATCGATAGCTCTTTGTATTTGTTTAGTGGCCATAGTCGCATGTTCTTCCGTGCACCATATCACCAGGTCGTCAGCATACATTGCCACTTTGATCCCGTGTGGTAGTACTGCAACTAGGCCATTGATGTATACCAAGAAAAGTGTGGATGACAGGACTCCTCCCTGGGGGACTCCATGACGCAGTAGAACTTTCTTGCTCTTGTGACCATCTAATTGTACCCTGGCTTTTCTATTATGCAGGTATGCTTTTACCCATTTGTACATTCTTGAGCTAACCCTGCAATTTCGCAATTTCTTTAGGAGCCCTTCTTTCCAGACCTTATCAAATGCTTTTCTTTGGTCTATCCATGCTGCTAGTACCAGTTTCTTATCTTGAAAGGCATCCTCAATCTCTTGGGAGAGGTAAGTTGCTGATCTTCAGTAGAGTAGCACTGCCTGAAACCTGCTTGCTGTGATACCAGAAGGTTTTCACTTTCAAGGTACCACTGCATCCTAAGATTGATAATGCGTTCCATTGTTTTGCATAGACAGCTTATGAGACTGATGGGCCTGTAGTTGGAGACTGTGTTGCCATCTTTTCCTGATTTGAGGAGTGGTATCATCATTGCTTCTCTCCATGCCTGTGGTACATTACCTGTGGACCAGCTTGTATTAAAGATCTCCAGGGGACTGTTTCATTTTCAATTTGAATATTGCATGTTCCAGTTCTCTCATTGTGATTGGTGCCTCCATTACTTCAGGTATAGGTTCGCCTTGTCCAATGTATTGCTGGTTCTCTCGAACCTCCTGTTGTTTGTCTGGGCTGACTTTGATGTTATTGTCTTCTGCAAAGGAATCTGCAAAATAATCAGCTGCATGTTTACCTGTTAAAATGTTTCTATCTTTATAAAGTGTGATCCTGGTATTTCTCCCTGTACCTTTATCATGTAGTTGTTTTACAAGTTTCCATAATTTCATAGTATCTATTTCTAGGTTCAGCGACTGTTTTTTTCTTTCCAGCTGCTCCGTTTGGCTTGTAACTTGGCTCTTTGAAATTTAGCCTTTATTTGCTGATATTTGTTGTGATGTTCTTGGCTAGGTCTGTTCTCAGCCTGCTGTTTAGATATTTCCATCTCATTTTGCAGCTTTTCCAGTTCATTATTCCAGTAGGGTTTGTAGTTCTTGCGTGTATACCCTTGGGTATACCCCTTGGTTATGGTTTTACTAGCAGCATGTAGTATACATCTATTAAATTCACTCACTGCTCTATTGATGTCTTTGTCCAAGACCATGTCCTTAGCTACAACACTGGTTAAATGCTGGTACATTTTCCAGTCTGCCCTCTTATAGTTCCACCTAGTGAGCGTGCTGCTGTCCTTGGTAAATTCATTGTGGATTTCCAGAAATACTGGTCTGTGGTCACTACCCCCAAGCTGCTTTCCAACGACACGTGTGATGTTCCATTCCAGGCCTGGTGACTGGAATGCCAGGTCTGGTGTAGAGGTGATGTGCCATGCTCTCGAGTAGAAGGTTGGTGAGTCTGCTGGCTGGTTAATAAGGATGCGATTATTTTTTATCCTGCCAGCTCTCAGGTTCCTCACCTATCTTGTCGATATGATAGTAGCCCCAGCTCTGATAGTGGCTGTTGAAGTCACCACACACCATAAATATCTCTTTATCTGGAATTGTGTCTAGTGCCAATGGTTTATCATTTGGGCTGTAGGATGTACGCCTAACTTGAGATGATCTGTATGTGTTTATTTATATCTTTATTACTCCTTCCGTCTCGTATGGTGACATGTATTGCTTTCCTCAAACATCACATTTCAAACACTGTGATATGTTTTTTTCGCTAGTGTTTTTGTTATAGTCCGTGTTTGACATCGTGACTGAAATCACGTCACTAGCAGAACATATTGTCACACTTTAATCGGAGATATTTGCTTACTGAACGAACCAACTATAAATAATGTTTAATCAGACATAATACTCGATCTGCACGCTACGTGATCGATACGTGACAGAGTGAGGAATGAGGACATAGGCAAAAAACTGGCACAACCCCAATATTGGAATATATTAAGAGATAACAGATCAAATGGTTTCGACACATTAGCAGACTTCCATCAGACAGCAAGCTATGCTACACAGATACAGTGAAAAGTAGATCTAGATACCGATCGCCGAAACGATGGATCACTCTAATAAAAGAGGTGGCATTTTCCACAATATACTCAGCACACAAGTGGGCCGTTTCCTGAAAACTATTCTACCACTGACACTGAAAGACAACAAAGTGTGTTTAGCGAATAAATAGATAGAGAGCGAAATTTTACAATATTTTAGATAACGATGTTTACGTTTTCAAAATAGGTAACTTACTGGTTTTCAAAATAGGTAACTAACCATCCGGTTAGAAAGATGGAGAATAAAACATGAAAAAAAACACCACCCTCCACACGATTATATAAAGTATAGTATAGTCATAAGATAAAACATAGTGAAGTTATTAAAAAACTAGAAATTGGCAATATTGATAAATCTATCTCTTTATTTGTCTTTCTGTCTTCCGGACTGTATGTCCGTCCGGTCTGTGTGTCTGTCTTCCCGCCCGCCCGCAATGAGAAATGTGAAATAAAAATAACACAACAATAATTCAACTTCAGAAACACTATAGGTCTACATATTCAATAAATTAGATACCTAGGCGACACGTGGTTATTACAATCAAATTAGAAAGACTTAATCAACCATACTAAAGTCAACAAACAGCTAAAGTGAACAAAAGAAAAAACAAACTTTTCTAAATCTGAGAAAGGCAAAACATAATGACAACCAACAAAGCTCAAACACGTACAAGGATTAATAATGATATGAATGTTTTAGAAGAAGTGTCAATTTTCGAATATCTAGGAGCTAGCATAAACAGTGCAGAGAATGTGCAGTCGAGATCATGAGGAAAACAGCAATGGAGATGTTCAAATTAAAGCTGCTGAAAAAACTGTGAACGGGAAAACACAGGAACTACGGTATGTATGTTACACATAAGTGTTTTACAGTGGTGATCTACGGCTGAGAAATAATGACAATAAATTAAACTACAGTCAAGAGAGTAGACGCCTTCAAAATTAATTGTCATAGTAGAGTACTGAGGATACCATCGGCATCATGAAAAACCAACAAAGACGTTCTAAGAATAAAATCAATATTAAGAAGGAAGTAAGGTTTTTTTTAAGTTATGTGAAGAGACACTATTACATAGAAAAAAGTGTTGTTGGAGGGGGTGATAAAATGCAGCAGTGGCAGTGGTGGACCAAGACGTTGTCGAACAAAGGATATTCAGGAATTCCTGCATATACCGCTGATAATGTGGGACAGCTTGCCAGAGACCGCGGGGATTTCAGGAGACTCATAAGGAAAACTAATTTCTGGAAATAATACGTCAGATGTATGTTTGTTTTTCGTTTTGTTTGTTTGTTTTTCGTTCACTCCATTGTAACCATCACGAATATCCGTGCGATTTCCGCCGGGAGCGTGATTACGTTGTGCCACCGTTATGCGCCTTGTAGGCCTAGCACATCCGATTTCGGCATGCCTTGACAATTCGGGTGGGCTACCCTTAGCCTGTGACAGCCTCTATATATGTCTCCAGGCACGCGTAGTGGAGACTCTTCGCCCAGACGATTTTTTACTCTCGTCTGACTCGAACGAGGTGTTCCACTGTCTATGAACTTGCCTCGTGTAATTGGACGTGCTGTGCCTGTGCCCATTGGGTACTGAACCGTTTCTCATCCGTGAGCCTGGTTCCTTAAGGGGAAGAACTCAACAGAGGAGTTGCACCCTAGCTCTTTCGCCCTCCTAGCCGAGGTGTCATTCACCGACATCGTGTACCCCTTGTCCAAGTTCGAGTCTCACACCACGCGTTTGAGAGCAAGGCGTTCTCGAGCTGAGCGTCCTTGTCCCAATAGCGCCTGAGCCCATCAGGTACTGAACCCTTTCTCTCTGCAAGTGTATTTCCGGTATAGGAAAACCTGACAGTAGAGTTGGGCCAGGGCTAAATCGTTGTCCCTTTCGTTCCTGAGCGCATCGAGCACTGAACCCTTTCTCTTCGCGAGCATATTTCCGGTTTAGGAAGGCTCGACATAAGAGTTGGGTTAGGTCTTCTTGCTTTACCAAACGCCAATGGATGGGTCTGGGTCTCTGCCTGTAAGGAACACAGGTAACTAGAAGCTCGTCTCGAGCTGACGGAGCTTGTAGTTCCCTTTTCCTAGGAACTTTTCATTTTCTATTTGCAGTTCGCGCTGCCCTCTAGCGCTGTTCTGCCCTTTCATTGTTTCATTGTACTCGGTATGAATTATATTTATCTCTCGCAATGCATCTACCTTTACGCGCACTTTACATTGGCCGCCGCTCCAATGTTCGGACTGGACTGACTAGCTTCACTGTATGTCGACAGTGTCGCTATATGTGGTGCTGCTGGTGGTGTCGGAGATATTGTCTGTCTCTTGTGCAGTCAAATCTCTTTCCATCTGCTACGTCCACATTCTCGGACACGATCCCCAAATGCTTTGGCTAGAATCAGCACCAGCTGCTGTATTTCTGTTTTCAGGGTGCACCGCGTGGAGGCACATTTGGGATCTTGGTTATCTGCTAACCCTGGGTCCACCTAGAGCAATGCGTTCCCTTTGCACCCCAATACGTCAGATGACATATATATATATATATATATATATCTACCTGTCTGTCTACCTATCTATTTATTCATCCATCTATCTATTTATCCATCCATCCATCGCTGTATATTTGTATCTATCTATCTATATATCTATCTTCCAGCACATCAAATGAGGGCCAGATACAGTGACCTAGCCTGTGGATGACTGAGGAGGAGCAGTTTTATACACCGATCCAAAAAACTAAACTGAAAATATAAAGAAGAACTACCAGACATAACAAAAAAGATATCGCCAACACTTTTTTCCAGTTCCGTGGGAGCAATACCTAAATTCCACTATCAGAACCACCATAAACAACTACCACACTATGATAAAATTGAATAGTCTCCAAAAGAAAACAATAGTATGCAACATGATTGAAGATATGTGCACCAGAGAAGCATGGATACAAGTATATACCGACGGATCAGCAACAAGAACAGTGAAGAATGGAGGTGCTGGCGTGTACATAAAATATCCAGAAAAAGAAAATGAATCCACATGTTCACCAACTGGAATATTCTGCTCCAACTACTCTGCAGAATTACAGGCCTTAAACATGGCTGCAGAAATAATTAAAAACACAACAGGCCAATGCTAGCAGTTGGTATTTCTTACTGATGCTATGTCTGTCCTACAAGCCATTGGCAGCGATAAGCTGCCAGACCTGAAGAAAGCAAGGCGAGAAGTGAGCATCCAAAAAAAGGGTATTACTACAGTGGATACCATCCCACTTTGGCATACCAGGAAATGAAGAGGCAGACAGACTGGCAAAGGATGGAGCAACACAGGAACAAAAAGACCAATAAATCACCTACCAAGAAAAAAAGACCCTCATCAAAGCCATCAGGAAAGTCGACCACCCAAAAGACAATTACCACTATCTCGACAGAGCAGAGCAGGTTATTATCTTCCGCCTCAGAGCAGGACACAACAGATTAAACATCAACTTAAATAGGCTAAGATTGGTCCATTCACCACTGCGTCCTTGTGGGCAGGCAGAACAAACCACTGAACATATCCTGCAATACACTAAACCAGTTAAGGGAAGAACACTGGCCCACAGAGATGAATATCCACAGAAAGATGTATGGGAGCACTGAGGAGCTTTCAAATACAGCAGCATTTATTAAGAAAACAGGACTTGCTGTGAAGACATGTCAAACTGCGAGCGAGAAGAAGAATAATATATATCTATCCATCCATAGATCTATCTATATATCTACCCATCCATGTATATATATATATATATATATATATATATATTAATATATAGCCTTCTATGTGTCTTTATTTATATGTGTATATTGTCTTTTCTCATAGTTTGCTGTAATACTTCGCATGATTTAATGACGTTTTCGAACATTTACTGACACTTTTGTGCGTTTGGTGTGTAGTAATATTGTGATGTACCAGGACGAATGTTGGTAACTCTTTAATCCCACACTCTTTATGTTTGTCCTACATTCGCCTACGTATTCATGCACGTGCCGTAAGCTCTTGATGATGATCAATAATTCTCATAAAGAGACAGTAAAAGCTCAACCTTATTTTTTTTTAAATCTCATTTTTCGTGGATATCTCATTTCACACGTAGCAAGCTTTCTCTCTTGTTCTTTATCTTGTTACTTATGTGTTCCATATCTCATTCCTTAAACCGTTCCATTTTTCATTTTAGTTTAAAATATGTCCAAATCAACTGGAAAGCGAACCTTTTACTTTGCAAGCAAAATATCAATTCACTAACCATTAATTTATCTCGTCTATCAATAAATGTGTATGTATGTATTTAAAATAAAACATCGTAGTGTACTCACCTTCAAAAACAAACAGTAATATCACGCCGATCATATAAAATATTACACAAGCCATATTATATTCTATACTTCAGAGATGAAACTACAAGAACATTTATGTACAAATGTTGATAACAGATTTGCTGGATCTAGTGGCGCAAATATTGAAGGTTTTCTGACAATCATCAGCACACATGTTCTGTGATTAAATCACTGTAGAATTATGGCTGACTGACAGAAGAAAGAAACATATGATAAACTGGTGAACAATTTGACTCTCACGTGTGTGCTGTTATCTCAGGTGCCAAGCCTCTCACTTATATACGTTATTCTCTAGATTTAAAGTCCAAATAACCGGTCATCCACTCTTGAACCTTACTTTCGCTGACGAGATTGATCCAAGCTTTTGATTGGTTCCTTTGGTTATAATGTGTGATATCGAATAATACAGTCGAATTAGCTAATCAGTGAAGCAGAATATGGGTAAGCAGCTGTCAGTACAATGTGGGAGACTTGCTAATATACTAATATACATATAGATGTACTACAATGTGGGGAGACTTGCTAATATACATATATATGTACTACAATGTGGGGAGACTTGCTAATATACTAATATATATATAGATGTACTACAATGTGGGGAGACATGCTAATATACATATAGATGTACTACAATGTGGGGGGACTTGCTAATATACATATAGATGTACTACAATGTGGGGGAGACTTTCTAATATACTAATATACATATAGATGTACTACAATGTTGGGAGACTTGCTAACATATATATATATAGAAGTAATACAATGAATACTAAATGAAGAAAAACACCAATTTTGCTGTTTCCATGATTAATTAAAATGTCCAACCAATAACCAGGATAGCATTACTATTGGCCGTGCTATGTGTCCTTGTAAAGAGATATTATCACAGCTGATAAATGACTGAACTGTAGAAATATGGTTACCAATATGTATTTGTGGGGAAACAATAAACCAAATTATACAATTTATTTAACAGAATAAATGACACCAAAAAATACAGTTAACTGATTACGAAATATACTTTATTGACTTTTCGACTAAATTGTCTTTATGAAGAGAATTCCAGGGCGAACTGAGAACACAATACAATAATAATAATAGCACGTATGACGTAATCAGGTGATTAACGATTAGTGATACTGTTAACTGCTATGAATCGCGTTTAATCTCTGGGCCTATCAAGTCAGTAAAGATTAGTGGTATTTTTAACTTATATGAACATCTTATTACGGCAGGGTCTATCAGGTAAGTAAAGATTAGTGATACTGGTAACTGATATGACTCTCGTACGACGCGACTAGTAACATTTTAGTGGTAGAGAGAATGTCAATCCCTTGATGAATAAAGTATAAAATATAAGTCATTTCGGCTTCGAATGAATAAGTCATTGATACAATCATTGCTTCTGAATAAGTTACGAAAATTTCGTGTCATTGCTTCCTACGATATTTATTCACTACCTCTCCTTTTCGTTCTTCCCTATCATAAACATGTTTGTCTCCATGTAAGATTCGTTGTACCGTGGTCTTTGGTCTGTCCTGATGATGGATTTTTAGTCGAAACATAGTTTGTCTCTGTATGTCGTTACGCGTTGTTATGTCGTTTTTTTGGGTCTTATTTTAGTAACACTTCTACATATTTGTGTTTATCTCGATATTTTCCCTGTGTTATTCCAGTCACTTACTACCTGTTTCGGTTCGTTACCCTACACTGGAACATGTATCCCTACGTCCTCCCAGACTAATCAACACATTCCAAGTTCCACATTCTAGCTGTTAGAACATCTTGTCTACCGCCGAAGATTGTTTTTCAATTCTCTGGACTACATCCTGCTGGATATCTAGTATGAGCAGTGTCTTGCTACAAGCGAGATCCAACGGGAGTTTGAAAATGCACGCTAAAGACGAAGAAACAGACCGTCTAGTTCAGACGAGAACTATTCTTAGACAGATCTTAACTCACTCCAATATTTATTATCAAAATTATCCATTTGCACCTGGCACTAATCATGTCATCCCGCCAACTCTTATTCCATTTTTTTGTACTCCATATTCATTTATCCTTGAATTTGTGTGTGATTGATTTCCTAATTTAACTGTCTGGACATATTTGTTTTAATTTTATCAACGTTTGTTTACCACACAATTTCACTACTTCAGTCAAGGTTAAGTGAACTCTCAAGTTTTTCTACCACTATAATTTCGAACCCGTAAATTTATGTCATGTCTTGTTTGCTCTTTCAATCAACTTGCTGTCACGTGTTTTTTTACCAGTTTAATTACACTCTACGAACATCTAGAACAATCTAATTATTCCTTACATAAAGCCTAATTGGTGCTTGTTCGAATTGTCTCTCTGTACAATAAAACTGCCCCCCCCCCCTGTTGGACGTGGACCCACGTTGAGAAGCACCGATCTAGAACCTACAACCAGTCACACTTTCCTTACTCGAAACATCCATTTACTGGATTAAGACCCTTTGTCCATCATGTAATCCGTTTCCTGTAAACGAAGCGACTGATAAACTATTCAAGAGATAGGATGTCGTCTCTCAGTGTACCCCCACAAATATGACTACATATATGCAAAAAAATTATAGGAAACCGTACAGACAACAATGGCTACGAAAGTAGTAAAAAAATAAAATAAAGTAACCCATAGCATTTAATAATGTCGTAAGGGTGTTATATGGTAGCGAATTCACATTTCAGTGGTTCTGCAAATCACATCTCCCTCACAGTCTTTACTTCCAGGATTTAATCCGGTACCTATTTAAGGCTGGGTCGACCCGGGAGCCATTGAATCTGAAAATATTTCCGGCTCACACACTCATATGCGTAGTCAGTGCACTACCCACTGCGTTACGTTGCTACCTTCCTACTGTAAGTAGTGCAGCTTCATAACTGGGCGATTAATATACAAACAATAACAAAATCCTAACTCAAAACATCATCTACTACATATCGGGTGAACAAACAGATGGAGTCTCATATTTCAACTAAGAATATGCCACTCCCACGTTAATAAACACATGAACAGAATAAATCCATCATACGAACCCTTTTACAGATACTGCACATGCAAGAGGAGACAGCCTAACACCTGTTATTGCAGTGTTCAAATCTGGCATACATCCTACAAGAACTACTACCACCACTTGCAACTATACACAACACACTCTACACATCTACACCACGCTAGGGAAAAATTATGAATTTGCTAAAGGGACATATGATGTTAAGAGCAGCCTGCTCAAAGCAAAATGGACTAAATCATCCTCATCACCATATCCAAGGGATTAAATCATCCTCATCACCATATCCAAGGGATAAAATCATCCTCATCATCATGTCCAATGGATTAAATCATCCACATCATCATGATCTTATTCAAGTGACTAATGTTACGTAGGCATTATTGTAATAATTCTTGTTTGTTATCGACTGCTATGTTACCTTTATGTGACGCTCCAAGACGGTATCTGTAGCCCCCTAAATTAAATGATTGACTTTTTTTTCTGTGCAATTAAGGCACTCCTACAAGTCTTATAGTTGCCAAAAAGGGGGAGGGGCGGGGCTATTAAATCAACGCCAAGAACTACGCATTAAGAAATCGAATGCGAAATGAATTGATATTCCATCATAATGGAAGCTTTGATCTTCAAGCTTTCACTGACAGAGCATAATAACAACAATTTTCTTTGATAAATTCATCAATAAATAACTAGAGTTATCCATGACACATTATCCGTGATATCTTCTCGGCAATAATTAACTCTACAGAACACAAGAATACAATATTACAATATTGCATTTATTATAATCAAAAATGTATGCACATGTCTCTGGGCAATGCAGACCAGCTTGTTCGGGACATAGATGACTTCAGAGTATCCACAACGAAGACAACGTTCTAGAAATAATATGTCCCTTGATATATATATATATATATATATGATCAGAAGTGATCCAGCGCAAAATTGTCAATACACTCGAAATATAATTACTCTCATAAATCGTTTATGTCATCAATTATACAATTCTACTGGCTCATGGGAGAACATCTTTTCAAGTGATTTTTTCCCGTGATTTGCGTTGCTAATTATGTGCATATTCAGTTTTGAAGTCAATGAACATTCACGATTAACGTTAAATGTTTCACTTTAGAATGATGAGGAGCAATGTATCCCGCATGTTTTTGTGTCACATACATCATCATCAGCAGGTGCCATGCCGGCTGGCGCAGCCGGTCATGCCTATCCACAGCTTTCTGTCATCAGTATTATGTATCAAAATCGTTGTTGTTTCCATGCCCTGCCAGGGTGTGAAGCTGTCTAATATGTTCTCACGTTGTCGCCCTCTGTCTCTGTTGTGACGATGTTCTCCACACCTGCCTGTCTCATGAAATGGCCAAAATAGAACATGTGTACACAAAATTCATACTTTATCATCTTATGATCACATTTATGAGATCATATATATATGTATGTATATATATATATATATATATATATATATATATATATATATATATATATATATATATATATATATATATGATTTCATAAGTGTGAATGTTGTGTTTAGAAGTTTGAATACACACCATGCTTTATTCCAACATTATGTTACCAATGCTAGACATGGCCCTTGACAGAATAATCTTGAGAAAGATTAGAACATGCGATATGAAATGCATAAGAAAGGATATTAACTTCACCTAAAAAAAAGCCGAATGAGAAATGAAGACGTCAAAACGATAGTAAAGACCATATAATGCAAACACTTTACAGAAAGACAGCAGATTAAATGATTCAGACACCTTATGCGAAACATCATAACCAGCCAGACAGTACAACATCAAAAAGACGGGCTACAAAGCAGGTGGAAGACCAACAACAAAATGGGGATATTCAAACAGAGAGATTGTTAAAAAACATGACTTAACCATGACAAGCACAAAAAAGATAGCCACATACATAAAACGTCAACTCCCCACAACGCCTGACAGTATTGGTGGAAAACACAATAGATATCTAGACTATCGTATGCCTTAATATATTGATATGTCTCTTTATATTTCACATTTCTCTCTATATTATCAAATGTCAATGTATATTGTCACATTGCTGTGCACTGTGTAACCCATCTGTGTATATGTTCCCATTAATGAGTTTATTGTTATATTTATTTATATAGTGTGACTGTTCTCTATATTGCTACATGTGTACATTTCTACGTAGTTTGTCAAATTCAATTTATATAGCCACATTTCTGTTTATACTGTCACATTTTTCTCAACATGTTCATGTTTTTGTGAACATTCTCTCATTTACCACTATCGTGTCACATTTTTGAGAACATTTATGCATACATTGTCAAACTTCATGTATAGTGTCACATTTCTGTATATATTGTTGTACTTCTTGTATGTTGTCACATTTCTGTGTATAGTGTAAAATTTCGTGTATATTGTCACATGTATGTGTATTGTGTCACTCTTCTCGCTATATTGTCAACTTTATATTTCCACATGTATGTGCATATTGCCAAGTGTATTCGTACATTACCACATTTCTCTCTATGTCGTTATGTTTCAGAGCATCTTGTCACATTTTTAAGTATATAATGATATTTCTGAGTATGTTTTGACATTTTTGTGAATATTATGAGATCTCAGAATATCATATTATATGAGCACATTTTTTAGGTAGTCGACAGATTCTTGATTCATGATTAGAAAACTGACCTCACAGCACGTGGAGTATTCCCATAAGTACTTCGCCCTCTGTTTCAGCAGCCATTCGACTAGATGGTGTTTCGAGTCCAATGCCGCCGAAACAGACGTCGACATCAGGGCACAATTCTGGTCCTTGCGACAGATTTCGTTGTTGTTCCGCCAACCCACGCCATGCCCGTAACAATTTCAAGCACAACATCGGAATATCGAAACAACATGGTAACTGTTATCGAATGTTACGACTACGGGTTTGTATAGATGACGTGACATGAAGATTCTATAAGAAGATAACCTCAATATAACGGCATGTCATCTACTAAGGTTGTCTGTTGCGTGGTTGGTTTGTCTAGTGAGCCATTGGTGAGACCCACAGACACAACATCACACTCGACAGAACCGCATGTATTCGACAGAACACCTACTCATGTCGCTATACATGTCAATGATATTACTGATAATTATAACCAATATATCCCGGTAACTGTGATATATTCTAGCACTGTTATGATATAGCTATATAGGTCATTGAAAATCTCGATATATTGCAATGTGGTGCTCCTAAGTATTTGATCTTAGTACATATTATTTTCACGCATATATTGTAATTGGGAGGGGGTGGGGCTTTGTTGTGTTGTCTTTAATATTATTTTCTGGTATATATGTTTTATTTCGCTCTCATTTCCCACTTTTTTAGTGCACTCTACTGTAAGAATATTTGTGTATACATCGTTGTTACATTGGGTGCCTCTGATGTTAATTGCCTGCCATCTAATGAGTATCTGATAGTGCCATTATTGTTCCTGTTTTAACTTTTTTCTACTGCATGTCCTGTAGTCACCTGTAAAACAGCCTTAAGGTTGAAACTGTATGTATATTGTTATTGTATTATTTCACACTCGTTTCCTATAGTATGATAGTTTGTGGGGTCATTGTACAGTTAGTTGACCGACCTCGTGATTCACGCAAGTACTATTGTGACTGTCGGTAATACATGTGCGGATATTTCTGGAAGAAGATAACTATGATACCAGACCCATCAATTTTTCTATTTTTTAAACTAATCTTCAAAACATTCTACTCTCAAGCAAGTCGTCCCAAGAACTCGAAGATGGTTGTCCTGGTGATATAACTGAGAGACATCACTCGTGCAGATAAAACAGAAACATGGTTGTCTTGTTGACAGAACAAGAAGATGGTTGTCCTGGTGATATAACTGAGAGACATCACTCGTGCAGATACAACAGAAACATGGTTGTCTTGTTGACAGAACAAGAAGATGGTTGTCCTGGTGATATAACTGAGAGACATCACTCGTGCAGATAAAACAGAAACATGGTTGTCTTGTTGACAGAACAAGAAGATGGTTGTCCTGGTGATATAACTGAGAGACATCACTCGTGCAGATAAGACAGAAACATGGTTGTCTTGTTGACAGAACAAGAAGATGGTTGTCCTGGTGATATAACTGAGAGACATCACTCGTGCAGATACAACAGAAACATGGTTGTCTTGTTGACAGAACAAGAAGATGGTTGTCCTGGTGATATAACTGAGAGACATCACTCGTGCAGATAAAACAGAAACATGGTTGTCTTGTTGACAGAACAAGAAGATGGTTGTCCTGGTGATATAACTGAGAGACATCACTCGTGCAGATACAACAGAAACATGGTTGTCTTGTTGACAGAACAAGAATATGGTTGTCCTGGTGATATAACTGAGACACATCACTCGTGCAGATAAAACAGAAACATGGTTGTCTTGTTGACAGAACAAGAAGATGGTTGTCCTGGTGATATAACTGAGAGACATCACTCGTGCAGATAAAACAGAAACATGGTTGTCTTGTTGACAGAACAAGAAGATGGTAGTCGTGTTGATAGAATCGACTGCGCAAGTTGCTTTTAATTCTTCGTTGTGACCTTTGCTATAGTTTCGAGGTATTACGTAACCTCTGTTATGTGATTTGGTAACCTTACAGTTAAGTACGTAAAGTACGGATATTATTACAAATAATATTTATAATATATGCGAGCACTTCGCTTCGTGTGTAGCGTGCAGAAATAATGATTGTTCACTACAAATTATAGGAATTTTTTTTTAAATATGTAAATTGGAAAAGAAACCGATTATGCATAAGTTCGTCCGTGTCTAGAATTCAATTCAGTGATTGTCGGGATGTGACGTCACGGAAGCCGTTAATTTCATTGGGGTACACGGAGATCCGAGACGTCGGCTAGTTAAAAATGTAAACAGTGTGCACACCTATCTATAGCACAACGAAGAATCAAAAACTACTTTTACCGAAGCGACATAAGGTAGTCGTGTTCATAAAACTAGTATAAAGGTGTGTTTCATGTGACGTATTCTTTTGAGAACGTTCTCTTCCAAATCAACTCCCAGAACCATTCTCTGTTCTGGGCTTGCATTTTCAAACGAAGTATGTATGATATCTTTAATGCCGTCAGTGCATCGTTTTCTTTTCTTGCCTTTCTTCCTCCACCCAGGTGTTCTGCATTCCATTATTTGTTTCTCTAAACTGATGTGTCTCTTTATATGATCAAACATGTGTAGTTTTATTTTTGCTATTGTGTTTAGTAACCAACACTCTGGAGTTTGCAATATGTTTATAAAATCTGAATTTCTCATTTTTTTGCCCTAATGATATTCTAAGTATCTTTCTGTTTCTGTGGCCTTTCTTCTGAAAGCATTTATCTTCTTCTCCGCTGTTTTACTTATGATCCATGTTTCACAGCCGTATGTTGCAGCCGGAAAAAATAAAATGGAAGGCAGTCGTGTTGATAGGACTGGGAGATAGTATACGTGTTGATATAACTGGCATACAGTAGTCTTGTTGAATGAACTAACAAATGGAGGTCCTGTTGAAGTTTTGTTATGGTGATATAACTGGAATATGGTAGTCGTGTTGATACAACTGGAAAGTTGGTAGTCGTGTTGATATAACTGGAAAGTGATAGTCGTGTTGATACAACTGGAAAGTGGTAGTCGTGTTGATACAACTGGAAAGTGGTAGTCGTGTTGATATAACTGGAAAGTGACTGCACTAGATGACAATGATGCGTCATTGATGTATCATCACGGGGCACTGACAAAAAATGATCTGTTTGTCAATTTATTACGACATTAGGGGAGGGGGAATTTATAAAAATTGTTCGATGCATTTTTTTAAAGTGTGCGGGTATGAATTTGACAAAAATTGACGTCAAAAAAAGCATTTTTAGTTCGAAGACTGATACTAATCATTCATTATTTTTGTACGAAATTTGTCTGCAGAAAATTATATTTAGGGTTGGTTTGGGGTGGTAGGATTTTTTGACATAATTAAGCGTGGGGGCTTTCTGAATTCTCGAAATTGTGTTGACAGGGGAGAAAAAATGGACAAATAACTGATGACTTAATTTATGAACGTCTAAAACAGAATGTCATATTTTGCCAAAGGGATACAACTGTGTTAATTGTTATAACAATCGTTATCAATCGCTTGAATTAGCTCCCTTCTTAATTCGCACAAGGAATGACTGTATTCACGTATTCATCTATCTCTATCTATCTATACGCTGTGGCCCTTGTTTGCCTTGCGGCGTCAGGGGTAGAAGAGTTCTCTGGAGATGGTCTTCTTGTGTCATGTTTGTTAGTTTGTGCCTTTGCGTCTTCGATTTATGTGATCCATCTTTTACATTGTCTGCCTATGGTTTTATAGCCATGATGATGTCTATGTGCCATGACCACTTGTGACATGCTATATGTTGGTAATCTGGAATTGTGTGAAGATCAAATGATCTGTTGTCATTTGATGTGTTCCAATACTTGTATTGTTTTGGTTATCTGTCTGATGTTATCGTCTCTAATTTTAATGACGATCCGTGTATTCTTCGGAGACATGTCTTTTCTGTTATCACTATTTTTATTGTTTCCTGTGCTGTCATTGTTCAGGTTTGGCACTGATAGCACATTTATGGGATAATAAAGTCTTGTATAACGCAATTTCAGTGTCTAAATTTTCTTTTTTGTTCTTGGAAAGACGTGTCATCTGTCCTAGGACCTGGTATATTTTCTTGCATCTAATGTGTATCTCTTTTTACTTCCTTGATTAGAAACTGGCTACACATCACGTTAGGCACTTCCATAAGTGATCCATCCGTTTTTTCAGCAGCCATTCCAGTGTATATAGACTCAGAGTCCCGGTCAGGTGTTGATTGTGTGATCTTCGGGACTTTTAAAAAGTAATTACTTTTTCTTCTCTCACCTCTAGATACCACCATTTCTAACATTCTCTATATATAAACGCCCTCACTCTCATTTATATCACCTTCATCTTGAAATGAATTTATTACTACCTTGATCAAGCCTGTTTTATCTATTCTCAGCAATGTAACTTATATCACCGCATTGAAAGCCAATAAGTCGGATTTCTCGTTTCCTCTGTCCCTAGCTTGACCAGGGCAGTATATCCATGTAATGCTCTGGACAGTCGAGTTGTTAAATATGTACCATGATTCTTCTCTCAGCATGAACTTTTCTATCTTGCGCAGCATGCTTTAAGAGTCTGTAAGTATTACCGAGCGTGTTGATGTATGAGTTAGCCAAGTAATTGCTGCTGTAACTCCATCCATCTGCAGTGCAAAAGGAACGCAATGCTCTCGGCGGAGGGTTAGCAGATAACCAAGATCTCAAATGTACATACTGGTGGTGCATCTTGGTAACAGAAATACAGCGGCTCCTGCTGATTCTGGCTTAATCATTTGGGGATCTTGTCAGCGAATGTGGAGGTATCAGATAGAAAGAGATTTGACTGCATAAGAGACAGGCAATATCTCCGACACCACCAGCTCCAATACATACAGTGGCAATGTCGACACACAGTGATGCTAGTCAATCCAGTCTGAACATTGAAGAAGAGGTCCATGAAAAAGGCACGAAATGGTAGATGCATGGCGAGAGAAGAAAAAATGTTATACTGAGTACAATGAAAGGGTAGCACAGCGCTAGAAGGCAGCGCCAACTGCAAACAGAAAGTGAAAACGTTCCATGGAAATCGGAACTCTACAAGCTCTGTTAGCTCGAGACAAGTTACCGGTGCTCCTTACGGGCAGAGACCCAGACCCAATCATGGGTGCCTGGCAAAGCAAGAAGACCTGGCATAACTCTAATGTCGAGCTTTACCATACCGGAACCATCCTCGAGAAAACAAAAAAAGGGTTACGTACCCGATGGGCCGAGGCATATAAGGGACAATGATGGCAGCCCTGGCCCAACTCTACTGTCAAGCTTTCCTATTCTGGAATTATATTTGCAGAGATAAATTATTCCGTACCCGACGGGCTCAGTCATTAAAGGGACAACAATGTTAGCCATGGCCCAACTCTACTTAACACTTTCCCATTCTTGTAGAGAACACTTTCCCATTCTTTTCAATATACTTGTAGAGAGAAAGGGTTCAGTACCCGATGGGCTCAGGCGCAAATGGGAAAATATCGAAAAGCTCGAAAGCGCCTTGCTTCTAAACGCGTGGTGTGAGACTCGAACTTGGGCGAAGGGCTCACGATGTTGGTGAATGACACATCGGTTAAGAAGGCAAAAGAGCCAGGGTCCAACTCTACTGTCGAGTTCTTCCTCACCCGAAACCAGGCTCGTTGGAAAAGGTTCAGTACCCGATGGGCACATGCACAAAACGTCTAATTGCACGAGGTAAGTTCACAGACGTGCGAGATATACGTGAATGACAATCGTATTGGCGAAGAGTCACTACACACCCGCGTTCAATTAGACAGATAAGCAGGCATTCACGAACTATGGAAACCTACTACCCGAATTAAAGGAATGACGAAAACAGATGTGCTGAGCCTCAGAAGTTCAAACAACAAAGTGAGCCAACCGAGGTGCAAATAACAGTTTTACTGTTGACCGTGCACTACCACGTACTTCACGCTCCACTGCGGAAATCACACGATATATTCGTTGTTATTATAAGAGAGCGAACGCAGAAGAAGAAGAAAGACTCCATCTATCTCCATTCTGATGCTGATGCTTGATTTGACAGTGGAATATGCTGAAGATTTCTCAACCAACTTCACGTCGTTCCTATAGGCAACATAACCCCTACCGCTTTTATTTGTGTTTCTGTTAACGGGTCAATTTGTGAATATAATTATGGCTTGTGGTTTCGAGTGTAGCTGGGCCAGATTATGCACTATATCAAGGGCCCTGATAACCATCCATTTTCGACACGATTTATCTAGTTGTATTATTACTTTAGTCAGTGATTTCTTCTCTGTGTCTACCTCCACCAATTCACTGCCCTTTCCTATTTCTTCAAATTCACATACTATTCCTAGTGTGTCTTCAGACTCTGCCATCCATTATCTGCCACGCTTGATTCGTTTTCCCTGTGATCCATCTAGACGTTCGTGTAATGGGTGGTAAAGATAGCATCAGTACAGCTATTGTTATTCGGAAGTCCATTTGAGTATTTTTAAGTTGTGGTTCACTGTATCATCGTAATCGTTGTTCTAATATTTTGTTAAAATGTCCCCTGTGTGGCTTAGTAAGGATATCTTAGTAAGGATATCTTAGTAAGGATATCTTAGTAAGGATATCTTAGTAAGGATATCTTAGTAAGGATATCTTAGTAAGGATATCGAAGTAAGGATATCATAGTAAGGATATCTTAGTAAGGATATCTTAGTAAGGATATCTTAGTAAGGATACAGTGGGCGACATCCTCGTCAATAGTTGTAGTTTGTAATAGGATGCTGCTGAGATATATAATATTTATTGGAAGTATTGTGTTTATGACCCTTTACTGTGATTATTGTTTGTGTGTAGGGGCACCTGGCCTCGGTTTATACATTATTAAGGTTCCCGCGATGCTGATAGTGAGACAGAACACATCACATGCCGAAGAAAAGAAGACCATACTGACCTTCGTGTCTTTAAAACTAGAGGATTTGAGTGTATAATCGTCGGCGAACAGCAGGTCGCGAAAAACGTCCGTCTTCGTTTTTGTCTTGGCCTTCAATCGACTGATATCGAATAGCTCTGCATCAGCTGGACAACGAAAGTAAAATACCACACTGTTATTCCGTAAGACTTCATTTAACATAGCAGAGATCCGCTTACTAAAGAGTGTCGGTGCCAGGACACAACGATGTTTGACACCGTTTCTAAATGGAAACGGATTAGAGTGTGTGTTGTCATCATGAACACACACTGTTATATCATGTTGGCGAAAGATGTTGGTGAATTTCTGTGAATCTAAATTTTGTCATAATCTTCCATAGTTCATCGGAATTTACAGTTGGTAATGCCTTAGTTAGGTCGATGAATGTCGTTGGGATATTAATATTATATTCGAGACACTTTTCCTATACTTGTTAGACATTGAATGGCATGTCAACTTTGTAAAAGAATATATTATTTGACAAGAGGATTTAATCCAATAAATAATGAATCAGCCTAAGACAAGAGTTGTCGGAACATAGGTTTTAGAAAATCCTAGACGTTCGTAGGCGAAATAAATAGCTGACAATGCACGTGGAACTAGACTAAATGAGCGAATAAACAGACATACAGACACTAAGGATTTATAATTTAGAGTTATCGAACATCGTGGGAGTTTACTTAATCCTGACAAAGTTTTGAAATTGTTACAAACAATAAAAAATTAACATGTAACGACTTGGAGTATATCTTGACGCTTGAATTAGAAAACAAATCACCACAATTTCAAGGGTAACTGAAATCAGAGGAGAGAAAATGTGTGAAATTATATGTAATGTCTGACAACTTTAACTAGTTGTGAGTGCACACTGAACATTGTTAGCACATTTTGGCTTGATCTGTAATGAGTCTAAGGAAAGTTTCCAGATGAATAGGACTACTTATGGAATGGGAAATATAGAATTTTGGTTTCGGTCGGGAAGACTAGATAAGGGACTTAGTCAGACATGTCGTAGAGTGCAAGAATTGTTTGTAATTCGTAACAGAGGTATTGTATTATTGTACCATTCATGGATAATTATTATTTTCATTATTATAACGATTGTACATTTGTATAATCCATGGATAATTACATTAAGTGGATTGTAGAATGTATTGTATATGGAATGCATCAAAGTGAATATTGCTGAACGTAATATTACAATTAGTGCACTCATTGTGAGGAATCGTAAAACTAACATGTGTTGTTCGTAAGCGCCAGGAAAGGTTGGTACCTTTTACAATCCTCCCTCCTGGGCCAGATAAATGGAACACATTATATGGAACAAAACGACAGCTGACAATCATATGCATATATCACACAATGACATTGGGGCAAAGGTCATGAACCCATGGACTGCTGGATCAGCAACCTTCTACAATTACATTATTAGTTCTTAATGTCATTAAGACATATGTTCTACATTAAATTGATAGATTGTATGAAACTATACAAGTGCTACTTTGCGGGATAATTTATTTGTGGAACATGTCAAATTCAAAGCCGACGGATATCTATAATATTGAGCTTGGTATAAGAAGTGCTGACATTGAACTCATAACCTACGTGATATTATCAATTATGGAATAAAGCTATGCTCTTTTGTAGGCTGAAAATATATAAATGATCTGTGTGTTTGGTAAACGGCCGAGCGTATTTATGGGATTGATGTGCATCAACAATGTTTAGAGTATTGTATGAAGAACATTCGCCGCACAGTTTGACCTGGTATATTACAAGTGTTGAGGGAGTCAATAGAGCCTGGGTTGATCTACATTATTGTTAGTTAAAGCATTCAATTAGAGTTCGATGAGAGAGTGGCATCTTATGTCAATGGAGCATTACATAGTAAGTGAATTAAAGATGTGATGTAGAGACATACGAGAGTTTTCAGACATATGATTGATAGTGTTAATCTGATGCACAAACAAGGTGGGACATTAACAGCATCGAAGTACTGCCGGTCATGTGCCAACACCATGGAACATTACCAGCAGCGACTTAGCAATGTTGATGTGCCAAACACCATGGAACCATACCAGCAGCGACTTAGCAATGTTGATGTGCCAACACCATGAAACCGTACCAGCAGCGACTTAGCAATGTTCATGTGCCAACACCATGAAACCTTACCAGCAGCGACTTAGCAATGTTGATGTGCCACCACCATGGAACCTTACCAGCAGCGACTTAGCAATGTTGATGTGTCAACACGGTGTGACGTAACTAGCAGCGACTTACCGCTGTTGATGTACCAAAACAATTAGACTCCAGTTGAGTAGAACTATTACTGTTGTCTTTTGCATTTACCTTTCATTTCCGCCTGCACGATGCTTGTATCCATCTGTTTTTTTTTTTAATAGAACATTGATCGACAATCATGTATTACAGATTTTCGACTTTTGCGTAGCAAGGCTTAACTGACAGTCTGAACGAACTCAGTGGTGAGAACTTCCATCAAGACAATTAGTTAGGTTTTTCCTAGTTATGGATTATTGGTTAACTTAAAACTAGGGGTGACATAGTCACGCCCTTCATTCTATTCAGCCAATAGGAATGTTAGAAGTAACGTTGCATTATATTTTAGTACAATATTGTCAGGCCGGTTTCAGATCGGGCAGAGGAACAAGAAATCACATTCTTAACATAAGACTTATCATAGAAAAATGGAGGGCATTTTAACTGACCTACACATGTGCTTCATAGATTACTCAAAAGCGTTCGCCTGCGTCCAACATCAGAAACTATGAGAGATAATGAATATCATGGGTTTCTTGTTTCATCTAATTCAGTTATGAAAAGAACTTTACCAAGATCAACAGGCTGCAGTTACGTTAGAGTATAATCTCTCAAAGTGGTTTGAGGTGCATCGTGTAGTGAGACAGGAAGTGACACCTTCCCGATAGTTGTTCATCATCTACGAAGAAAATATAAGGAATTTGAGAGAAGCCACATACAACTCTTAACACGGTTTAAACATCGGTGGATTTACAAATCCTGAACTACGCTAAGCAGACGACACGGTGCTTCTTTCAAATGATTCAACCTGATTGGACCAATTAATCAAGAACACAAAGAAATATGGCGAATCACAACATATATATTTAAAAACGCAAGCAAACAAAAATAATTTATATATATATATATATATATATATATATATATATATATATATATATATATATATATATATATATATATATATATATATATATATATATATATATATATATATATATATATATATATATATATATATATATATATATATAACACACCAGCCGACAATCAGAAGACAATAACGAGATAGAATGTGTGGATACATTTGAATACTTATGAACAAACATCAACGGTACAGGAGACTGTATGGCAGAGGTAAGGGCGAGATTGGCAATGACATAGTGTAAAATAACACAGTTGAAATACATATGAGAAAATATAGAAAAGAAACTGCTAATACTACGAACTTTTATTATTGCGATGGCAACATACGACTGTGAAACATGGACCCTCAGTAAAACATCTGCAAACAAGATCGACGCCTTTGAAATGAAATACTACAGAAAATAACTTAGAATATCATGGAAGGAAGAAAATAACTCAGATATTATAAACACATTAAAGAGTGTTGATTACTAAAAACAATAGCAACCATTAAACTACAACTGTTTAGTCATATAAAGAGGCACAACTGTTTAGAAAGAGAAATAATGCAGGGAAGAACACCTGGGAGGAGGAAGAAAGACAGCCCAAAAAGTCTATGGGCTGACGATATTAATGATAGCATGGCTACATCGTTTGAAAAAAATGTAAGCCGTATCGACCAATGCATTTAAGGTTTAAGGAAGTTCATTCGTTAGACAACGTTCTAAAGAGAATACGTAACGTGACACATTAGTGCGAAGCACAAGTGATAAATATACAAATTATAAATATGCAAGTGATAAATATACACATTATTAATATACAAATTATAAATATACAAGTGATAAATATACAAGCGATAAATATACAAGTGGTAAATATACAAATTGTAAACACACAAGTGATAAATATACAAGTGATAAATATACAAGTGATAAATGTACAAGTGATACATATACAAGTGATAAATATACAAGTGATAAATATACAAGTGATAAATATACAAGTGATAAATATACAAGTGATACATATACAAGTGATAAATATACAAGTGATAAATATACAAGTGATAAATATACAAGTGATAAATATACAAGTGATAAATATACAAGTGATACATATACAAGTGATAAATATACAAGTGATAAATATACAAGTGATACATATACAAGTGATAAATATACAAGTGATAAATATACAAGTGATACATATACAAGTGATAAATATACAAGTGATACATATAGAAGTGATACATATACAAGTGATAAATATACAAGTGATGATTAACAGAACGTTGATAGAACATTGATACGTATGACTCAAGACAAGCAACGTTTCGGTAAACTTTTATCATAGCGCAACGTAGAAGTCCTAGAAGCCCTAAGTTTACAAACTGTATCTCTGCCATGTCGGAAGCCACATTGACTGTGTGATGTTTCAAGATGGGCTTGTATTCTGTTTAACAAGACACTAGCCTGGATCTGTCCTGCTATAGAGAGATGGAGTATGCCTCAAGGGTTGTGTAAATTTTGACTATGTCCTTTTTTTCTTATAAAGATGTATGATGGAGGCATCCTTGCAGACTTGCAGCATCACTTACAGATTGCACATTGTCTGGAAGAGCTCAGACCAATATGTAAGACATTTTTAAGATATTTATTTTTAAATGAATTTAATTTCTTCTCCATTGCTTATGTTATTTTCCAACTTTAGCAAACGTTTGTTAATGCGGATATCATATTGATGATGAACAGTCGTAGTTTGGTATAATTGCTTAATATATTTTTTTTTATTACCAGATGTTTTTTAGGTTCACTTAAAGCAACACAATTCTTTAGAAATCTGTTTACCCCCCCCCCCCCCGTATTTCTCCATCTTGTGTCACTATCTTCAATAATTAGGATACATTATCACATGTTTAAACTCGTTCTCCGTTGCAATGACATATATGTCGATGGTCAAAGACTACCCATGTCTATCGACGCGTACTATTTTATACTTAAACTTTGGTTTTGATAAACAAATGCATCTTTTGTACAATTGTTCTACGTTTGTGATTATTAACAAACGCACTCTCACGACACACATCAACCATGCATAACTCGCCATACATAAATGAATTATCGCCTAAGGGAAATTAATATCAGACTGATAACATTTTCTTAATTCCCATCAAATATTCTACAAACCAACTGTATCAATAATTCTGTCTCAACATGTTTAATCTAGCACGAAATTAATCGCTTTCTGCATTAATCACATTCACCAATCCACATTTTCCATTTGTGATTGACTCAAAAATTGCATGTCACTATTACTCTCGGTTGGTTTTCCCATCGGTTCCAAAGTTGTTTAGTGGAATCGTCTTTCCAAACAAACATTGTGATGAACGAATGCTACAATACATCATGATGTTAAGGATGTTTAAGATATCATAGATGAACACATCGAACACTATTTTTTTAAATACGTGAGGAGACTGCAAACGACAATTATTGCCAATTCGTCCACAGGACACATGCTTGCTTCGTGACTTACACCAACATGTTCGCCACATTCGATAAATCTGCATCCCAAAATAAAAGCAAATAGAAGCCGTTTAGAACATTGTAAAATTACCAAAACGTTAGTGGCGATACGATGATCAGATGTAGGCGGTAGTAACACAGTTTACTGTGAACATGTTTTCTGTACTGTACATTTCATTGCTAAATAAAACGAGTCGAAAAGGGCGTCAACGAGTCGATTTACAGCGTCATGGATTTCTCTGGGCATAATTGTTCTCTTGAATTGGAATGCTACGATCACAGATGATTTCAAAGATGTTATGTTCGCTGATGTCTTAATGTAACACGAACACTACATCCTATAGGTCTAATTATTATTATGTGCAACATCAGCTTAAGAGAATTCGATGTCCACTCATTGTGCTACATTTGTTTCTGTATGTTAGGAGTATTATTTTATCTACTAAGTGAAAAAATCACAATTATTTTTATGGTAACTATTATAACTTATGCATACATATATGTATTGTGTTTTTTTCAGCTGTTGCTACAGGGTAACTCGTGATTAAATGGAGATCGATTTTTTGGCTATGTCATGGTGGTCGCTGAATGTGCAATAACAAGTCCATACATACTAGAAAGGGTGCTTCGTGGCTCAAATAACCCCCTCCCCTTAGAAGATGAGAGCATGGATTATTATTACATACTATGAATGTATCAAAATAGTGAGTAAAACCCTTCACTTATATTTTTATTCATGATTTTCTTTAAAGAATAATTACACCAAAATGTTTAAATCAAAATGAGAGAATCACGAATAAAAACGGATAAATGATTTTGTATTTTAAATACCAACCCCCCCCCCTTTTCAGCCATAATATCAGTAATATTGTAAAATATCATGATATAAGAATCTCCTTTAAGTCATCTTCTTCTTCGTCGCTTGTTGTTTCATTTCTCATGTTGTATTACATTGAAGATGGCCAATCTGGGATCATTCTAATAACGTTATCAAAGAAATTATACTTTTATGTTTCAATACATTTGACTACAGACGTTGTTCCAACAGCTCTTGTAATCTCGGCATTCGTCAGATGACCTCTTTTGTTTATTTTTTGCTACTTTTCATTTACTTATCAAACGTATTCGTAGTATGCTTTCTCTTGTGTTATTTAATTAATTATGGCTATTGTCTGATACTGATTGCACAATGTTGGTATCAAGATTGAATATATGATTTGTCTTTTGGTTTTTCATTGTCATAGATGCATGTTTCAAGATTGGTGTCAGTTTATGGTTATTGAGCTGGTTGTCATTGTGATAGGTGCATGTTTCAAGATTGGTGTCAGTTTATGGTTATTGGGCTGGTTGTCATTGTGATAGGTGCATGTTTCAAGATTGGTGTCAGTTTATGGTTATTGAGCTGGTTGTCATTGTGATAGGTGCATGTTTCAAGATTGGTGTCAGTTTATGGTTATTGAGCTGGTTGTCATTGTGATAGGTGCATGTTTCAAGATTGGTGTCAGTTTATGGTTATTGAGCTGGTTGTCATTGTGATAGGTGCATGTTTCAAGATTGGTGTCAGTTTATGGTTATTGGGCTGGTTGTCATTGTGATAGGTGCATGTTTCAAGATTGGTGTCAGTTTATGGTTATTGAGCTGGTTGTCATTGTGATAGGTGCATGTTTCAAGTTTGGTGTCAGTTTATGGTTATTGAGCTGGTTGTCAATGTGATAGGTGCATGTTTCAAGATTGGTGTCAGTTTATGGTTATTGAGCTGGTTGTCACTGTGATAGGTGTATGTTTCAAGATTGGTGTCAGTTTATGGTTATTGAGCTGGTTGTCATTGTGATAGGTGCATGTTTCAAGATTGGTGTCAGTTTATGGTTATTGAGCTGGTTGTCACTGTGATAGGTGTATATTTCTAGAATGTTGTTAGTTTATAGTTCATCTGTTGATTTTCATTTTGAATGATGTGTGTTTGAATATTGGTGTTACGTTAATAATTTAAGTAGTTAACTTTTTAAAATTATTGTCACGATCTTGGATAACCAACTTATGTTAATTGTGAACAGGTAGATCCATGAAAGGGGTAATACAGTTTTGCTGATACCGGTGCTACCGGACACACGTTCTGACACAGACAAATGGACGTTTAGACCAAAATGCCTTTATCAACACATACAATTGAAACAAAATTAAAACATGTAACAGAAAGCGAACAGTAATAACATCGACGGCCACATTGCTATGAGCAGTATGGATTTACCGGAAGAGGCGAAATGACAACGGACAAGGACAATACAAAAAAAAGACAACAAACATGTGACAGGAAGCAAACAAAAACTACAGACTGTATATACACTGTGGACTGTATGTCACATGGTGTATGTTTCCCGTTAAGAAGTTGCAGGAATGTGGTATTTGTAACTGTAGGTGGTATCTGTTCTTCGGACTGCATTCCATAAATTTGCAGGAGTATTAGAGATAACGCTGAAAAGAAAGAAGAAGAATTAAGCAAAACATACACGAACATTGATCTGCAAACGCTTAGTCAGTATGCCCGTAATATAATCTATGACAGTTTGCAGAAGAGAGTCAGTTGGCCGTAAGATGATCAATGAAAAAAAATCAGAAAATGTCAATATAAAGCAATAAATGACAAAACACATAAAATGGCTTCATATTTCCTGAAAAAAGAATCGAAGTAAATATTATAATATTTTTATTACAAACATGCTATACCAATAACTGTAAAATTGTGCAATAATATTAACACCATGGTCATTAAATGTCATACTCACTTTAACAAAAGAAACAGTGTTAAGAAAATTACAAAAGAAAATATCACATAATAGTGTTTTATGAACAAGCTTGGTGTATGAATGCACAAGAAATCGTGACTGCACGTATGCTCAACTGATTGACCATGCACCTTCAGAAATTTATATGACACAGTGTTACATACAACACATGAACAACGAAGTAAAACACTGAATGTTATTATCCAGAATCTCATTTATTATTAGCCAATCAAAGTGAGTGGTACAACAAAACCCATAAATCAAAACTCTTATTAATTTGTAATCTGCTTTAATGATTTAAGTATATGGTCTTATAATCTAATACACAATGAGACAGAGGCAATTGTGTAAACTATTCCGAATTGGTATCATGTGTGTACACACTCCTCGAAGTTGTCTGTGTGATATCACATACAAATGTCACCCATGTATATTTACTGTCATTATTCAGTATGTATTATTGTAGTACCATTAACATATGATTATCACAACCACATTTATAATAATTAACTTCTCATAACTTTATATTCAATCAACACGTACACACGTTAATAATCATCTTCATAACAAGGTATTCATACACTTTTGTATTTTATATTCAAATTAAAACTTCGATTTAATAACTTCGGTAAGAATAATTAAACTCATTTTCTTAATCCCCATTGAGGCCAGCACCCTGTAGTGGTGATGGGGCTTAGTTCAGCCATCAGGAGCTGAAAACTAAGACTATTCGGGCAGTCCCACTCGAGGAGGACTAAAGTCCGGCTGAATTAAGCAGAGTGCCGAAGACGGAGGCAACCAGCCAAAAGGCACACAGATAATCAGTATGCCACGCACACAACACAATGGAAACATGTCTGCATCTATAAACAATAATGGTGCCTGCCCTATCGCGGACGTTCAGGCAGGGACGGTGACGGGCCCTATACCTCGAAAGGGCCCAACCTCAGTTACAGGAAGTCATTCTCAATTGCCCCGAGGAGCCAGGAGGCAAGGGAATAGAGCTACTGGCCAAACAAACAAACGACCAATAAAAATAATTCACTGGAATGCTGAGGGTGTCAATAGTAAAAGAGATGGATAGAGAACAAAATTGAAAATGTCCTCAGTGAAGAACAAGCTGTATCCAAAAAACACACCCCAGTAGCGACATAGCCTTCAAAATCCGAGGCTACCAGTGCTACCGGACTGACAGAAAGGACAAGCGAAAGGGTGGAATTATGACACTTGTTAAAAACAATATCAGCGCATGTCAGCTGGAAGTATATATGGAAGGGGCAGAATACCAACCAGATGCTCCACCTAAAAACAGACAGTGCAGAATTTCATCTCCTGAACTACTACTGCCCAAATGATAAACCATTGGCACTAGACACAATTCCAGACAAAGAAAAGCTTATGGTGTGTGGTGACTTCAACAGCTACTCTCAGAGCTGGGGCTACGATCATATCGACAAGAGAGGTGAGGAACTTGAGAGCTGGCAGGATGAAAATAATCTCATCCTTATTAACCAGCCAGCAGACTCACCAACCTTCTAGCATGGCACATCACCTCTACACTAGACCTGGCATTCCACTCACCAGGCCTGGAATGGAACATCACACGTGTCGTTGGAAAGCAGGTTGGGAGTAGTGACCACAACCAGTATTTCTGGAAATCCACAATGAATTTAACAAGGACAGCAGCACGCTCACTAGGTGGAACTATAAGAGGGCAGACTTGAAAATGTATCAGCATTTAACCAGTGTTCTAGCTAAGGACATGAACTTGGACATTGACATAAATAGAGCAGTGAGTGAATTTAAAAGATGTATACTACATGCTGCTAGTAAAACCATACCCAGGGGGGCACGCAAAAACTACAAACCCTACTGGAATGATAAACTGGAAAATTTGCAAAATGAGATTGAAGCATCTAGACTGCTTGCAAAGAACACGTCTATACATGAACACCACAATAAATATCAGCAAAGAACGGATATATTTCAATGATGCAAGTTAGAAGACAGGCGAAGCAGCTGAAAAGAAAAAAAAAAACATAGTCGCGGAACCTTGAACATGAGACTAGAAAATTATGGAAACTGGTAAAACATATATTAGATGAAGGTAAATGTAGAAATACAAGGACCACACATTATAACAATAGAAGCATGTTAACAATTAAACATGCAGCTGATTACTTTGCAGAAGACATGAACATAAAAGTTAGCCAAGACAAAAAAGTAGGTTCGAAAGAACTAGGAAAACATTGGACAAAGTGAACATATACCTGAAGTCATGGAAGAACCAATCACAATGTAAGAACCGGCGCATGCAATATCCAAATTGAAAATTAAAACTCCGCAGTTAGTAATGGAATGTCCGATGAAATGATTAAAAACCTGGAAACTGCAGCAAGAGCAACGCTACTACACATCTTCAACATAACTTGATCACGGGTAATGTTCCGCAGACATAGAAGGAAGCAAAAATGACATCACTCCTCAAATCAGAAAAAGATGGTAACACAGTCTCTAATTACATGCTTATCAGCCTCACAGCTTTTCTGTGCAAATCAATGGAACACATTATCAATCTTAGAATGCAGATGTACCTTGAACGTGAAAACATTAGGCAGCACAAAGGCTTCAGAAAGTGATACTCTAATGAAGTGCAGGCAATCTACATCTGTCAAGAGATCGAGGATGCATTCCAAGATAATAAACTGACTAGTACGAGCAGCACCGACATACCTCACATTTGACAAGGTTTGGAATGAATGACTCTTAAAGAAATTGCGAAAATGTAGGGTTAACTCAAGAATGTACACATGTGTAAAAGGATACCTGTATAATAGAAGAGCTGGGGTAAAATTGGATGGTAACCAGAGCAAGAAGGTCCTACTGCGTCATGAAGTCCCCCATGCCCAGGAAGTAGTCCTGTCACCAATACTGTTCTTGGATTACACCAATGACCTAGTTGCCGAACTACCTCACTGGATCAGTCTGGTTATCTGATGCACAGAAGAACGTACGACAATGACCACTAAACAAATACATGAAGCTATTGCTGCCTTACACTTTTGGGCAAATAGATGGTGCGAAAGCTTTAACGCAGATAAGTGCAGCACGGCACTCATTATCTTCTAATCAAAACAAAAAACAACGCACATATCTCGGAGATACTTGTGATGATAAACTGACATTTAAGCAACGCATATACAAATCAACAACATAAGCCAGGTGGAAGTTAGCTGTCCTGAGAAAACTAAGTGGAACCACATGGAGAACCAGTGGGAATATACTCTTTAAAGTTTACCAGCAAGGCATAATACCACACCTGGAATATGGTTCAGCTGCGTGGTGTCCTGCATCAAACACACATTAGAGTATCTAGATATAGTGCGAAACCAGGCGCTTATCATAATATTGGGATCAATGAAATCAACACCCATAGTCAATCAATCAATCAAGTGCCATGCGGATAGGTGTAGGAGATCATGTTTATCCACGACTCTCTGTCTCTTGTGTTGTCAATAAGCTCGGTTGGTGAGCTTCTACCGTGCCACAATACAAGACCATCTAATAACTTTTCTCTTTGTCTATCCCTATCTCTTCTCCCCTTTATCTTGCCAGTTGTTATTAATTGTTCAAGCCATGTCCTTCTCAGCACATGCCCTAGAAATCTTGACTGTCTTCCCCTAATGTTTGATATGATTGATGTTTTACGCCAGAGTCAATGAGAACCTCTGCATTGGTTGTTTTAGCTGCCCATGATATTTTCATCATTCTTCTCAGAAACCACATCTCTGTAGTCTCTAATTAGCTTTGAATTGGTTTTTTTTTTACAATCCATAAAAAACAAATAGTTGGTTCGATATGACATCGCAGCACTCGAATTCGGGGCTTCATTGATAGTCATCCATTAAACAAAATGGTTCTTAATTTTTGGAATGGTAATTTGACTTGTGCTATTCGGTTCTTCATTTCTATTGAGCATGTACCTTCTGATGTTAACAGAGTGCCACGATATTTCACTTTTCAAATGTATTTTAAACAACTAAATTTCAATGCGCCATGTTGCAAGCCATGCGGAGCAGCTGAAAAGAAAAAAAAAACAAGAGACGCTAAACTTTGAAGAAGACATTCGAAAATTATGGAAACATGTAAACATCTAAATTGTGGAGGTACATGGGGGGATACAAGGATCACACTTTACAAAGGCAGAAACATTTTAACAGTTAAAGATGCAGCTGATAAACATTGCAGATTCCTTCGCAGAAGATAACAAAATAAAAATTAGCTCAGAAAAATAGCAGGAGGTTCGAATGAACCAGCAAAGCATTGGGCACGGCGATCCTATACATGTAGTCATGGAGACACCAATCATAATGAAAGAATTGGTGCGTACAATGCCCACATTGAAAATGAAACATTCCGCGAGAGATGATGGAGTATCCAATGAAATGAGTAAAAACCAGAAACTTCAGCAAGAGCAAAGATAATGCAAATCTTCTACATATGCTGGACGACATGTACTATTCCGCAGGCATAAAGGGAAGCAATGATGATACTACTAAAACAATCAGGAAAAGATGGCAACATAGTCTCCAATTACATGCCCATATCCATCACATCTTGTCTATACAAAACAATGGAACACATTATCAATCATAGGATGCAGTGGTACCTTGAAAATGAAAACCTTGTTATCGCAACATTCAGGCTTCAGGCAGTGCTCTTCCACTGACGTCCACACAATCTACATCTCCCAAGAGATTGAGAATATGTTCCAAGATAAGAAACTGATACTAGCCGCATGGATAGACCTCAGGAAAGCATTTGTCAAAGTTTGGAAATAATGACTCTTAAAGAAATTACGAAGGGTTAACTCAAGAATGCACAAATAGGTAACATCACACCTGCATATTAGAAGAGCCAGGGTAACATTGGATGGTCACAAGAGCAAGAAGATCCTACTGCGTCATCGAGTCATCCACAGTGAGAATAGTCATATCACCCACACTTTTCTTGGTTTTCATCAATGTCCTAGTTGCTGAACTACCACACTGGGTCAAAGTCGCAATGCATACTGACGATCAGATGATCTGGTGCACATCAGAATGTGCAACAGTGACCACTAAATAAATTGATTCCTTAATCGTTTCGGCAAATTGATGGTTCGTCAGCATTAACACAGCATCACTACACTCTTTATCATATCATCAAAATATAAAAGCCCGTGTCATTAAGATAAATCGATAGCTTTCTAATGAAGACAAACATACTCTACCTCGTATTTACATTGTAATCTACGTAATCTACCATAATCTACGTAATCTACCTAGTAGTTGCTTTTGATGATAAGCTGACAGTGAAGCAACACATAAACAAATGAACAACAAAAACTAGATGTAAGTTAGTTATCCTGCGAAAACTAAGATGGAACACGCATGGGGAGCTAGTGGGAATATAATCCGTTACTTTTACTAGCAAGGCATAAGACCCCCTCCTGGAATATGGTTCAGCTGAGTAGTACCCTGCATCAAATACCACATTAAAGGATCTAGATACGGTGAAAAAGTAGGCCCTTAGGATAATGTTAGGAGCAATGAAAGTAATACCTATAGTAGAGGTGCAGAAAATAGGGAGAATGCAACCACTTGACGAAAGCAGAGATAACAATTTACTAATACAAGCAGAGAAGTTTCAATATATGCCATGTCCTCCAATGAATGAAATATTCCAAAATATAACAATGGGGCAACTGAAAAGAAGCAGCTTTATCTACTAAGCTAAACGACTCCGTAGACAACTTACATACCTACCTGAAATTGACAGCCCCTAAAGGTCTGTACTAGAAAAAACACCTTGGAGTAAAAGCTATGAAATGTCAATATACATTCAGATCCACGTGAAAGGAATACTAAGCGAGGATGATGCATTGATGTAGAAACATTTCCTTCTCTTTCTCTACGTAATCATTTTAAAAATCTATCTCTTTTCCAAGATTCATTCAAAAATATAGAATTATATCGGACATTTTCTTAAAATAAATGTATTTAAGTAGGATGCATATGGATAAATAAATAAAACATATTTAGATTAACGGGAATTGAACCAGGTCCGTTCTAACGACACAGAATTGTCTTTCAACTCAGGTAAACTGATGTTTCCATACTTGACTAATCACATCCCCAATTAAAAATGCGAATTTGTCAAGACATTTAAACTGTTTACTCAAATCACTGAGAACAGATATTGGAGACACGGACTATTATTCAACAACGTGCATCCCGTACAAGTATTAAAGTATCCTCAGGAACAAACATAAAACTTCCGTATATTAAGCTACAAAAGCTAATAGGTCTTCTTGTAAACATAAATAATATAAAGTACAATGTTGCTTAAAATAATAGCTTATACAAGTAAATTCAAGAAGGAAGCATGAGGATGAATTAAAAATTCTTAAGACCTAACGGGAAATGGACCGGGTCTGTTCTTGATAAGAGCGCATCTCTTATTGGTGATGTGGTTAGTCAAGTACGAAAAACACCGTCTCATCGAAGTGCAAGGCGATTCGATGCAGCAAGAACATACCTAATTCGATTCCAGCTAGTCTCTAGAATTTAGAATACATGAAAACAGACTGGCACTACAATCATTAACATTGGTACAAGATGGCAAAGAAACAGAGGAAGATCAGGAGAAACTCGTCGGAGTACAACGAAGAGATTATTGATCTCAACAACATACACAAATTACACACATAAGCCTCACTCTGATGATAAAATAGTAACTTAATATAATGTTACACCTGTTTCAGTTAAATACTTTTTATGTGAGAAATGGTACACATAAATCAACTACTAATATCACCAAAATGTACTTATGAATTAAAGGCTATAGTCAGAGAATATAATCTTTTTTCTAAAATGAATTTCGAAAAAATCTTGAGAAAAATGGAAAAAATGGAAAAAAGGAAGTCATTTTTTGGCTTCAATTGCGCAAATCGCTTCTAATTCAGTTAAAAAAGTATGGCCAACTTTTAATTTGATTTTTGTGTGTAAACCAGTGCAATCTATATTGGCAAATATGCAATTACAGAACGTGTCAATCATTTGATACATATTACGTTCTTATTTCATGTTTTTTTAAATATTTATATATATAAATATATATATATATATATATATATATATATATATATATATATATATATATATATATATATATAAGCAAGTAGTGTTATTTTGGCATCTGCGACCCACGGGTTCGTTGGGTCCGTTTATTTAGCTCATAGAACACAATACTATTCATGCAATGTTGGACCCATGTGGCGCCATGTTGATGAATCCCGATGATATATAGTCAACATAGCAATAAATACGTCGTGCAAAGATCGTACACATGTCTTTTAGTGGTCATGATACGGGGCCATTAGCTCCGTTAATATAACTCATGTAACAAAATAATGAATTAATTATTATGAGCACATGGAACCAGGGTACGTTGGTCCAATAATATCCCTCATATAACAAAATACTGGTCGTGCTGTGACACGCGGGTACGTTGGATGATCCGTTTATGTAGCTTATATAACAAAATACTGGTCATGCAAGTTCGTTGGATCCAATAATATTGATCATATAACAAAATACTGGTTGTGCAGGTTCGTTGGATCCAATAATATTGCTCATATAAGACAATACTGGTAGAATTCCAACACCTGGACCTTAGTTCTGTTGATCTGTATCTATAGATAGTAATGTATAACACATTATGCTATAGTTAATGAAGCCTAAGAACTGGTTCCATTAGTATGGTTAATCTTACACAAAACGGGGAGTATAGATTTTAGTACACTGGTCGACTACATAAGCATATTGGTCGTAGTGGGACCATTTATACAGAGATAATATAGCGTGTGTAAGGAAAACTATGACAACCACTTTCATACATTGTTAAACAGGGAGGGGCTAACATAAATAAAGATGTATACTACAGCTGTGCATTTTACTACATTTATGCACCAACATGGTTCATATTACCGTATTTTCATATGGCAAACTTCATGTTTATCAGTTTTATAAATTATTGTGCCATATGAAATCACATTTCAACACCTCACTAACTCAATATCGCACTTGACATGTTCTATTTTTTTGACTTCATCATTTATCACGTTTCACAACTAGTCAACCTGCTTTTATCCCATTTTCATATGGCAAACTTTATGTCTTATCAGTTCTCTAAATAAACATCACACATGAAACCACATTTCCTCACGTTCTCACTAACGCTTTAACGCATTTGACAAGATTTTTTATTATTTGTGGACCTTCATCATTTATCACTTGCACAACTAGGGAACCGCGTTTTTCCATATGTCAAACTTTATGTTTTATCAATTTTCTAAATTAGGAACGCATACGAATGAACATCACATCACTTTCTCACTAAAATTATTACGCATTTGGCATGTTTTTATTTATGGTACTTTGAATGTTATCAGTTTTCACAACTAAGAAACTGGTTTTAAGTACTTTTCGATATGATCAAATGCACTTTTTGTTTTGTTCCATATTCTTACTGGTGCGCATTTCACTATATGTATGCACCAACAGGATTCAAATTACAATATTTCCATATGATAAACTTCATGTTTTACCAGTTTTCTGAATTAGAAGTCCATAAGAAAACACATTTCAACACCTTCTCACACGGCATAACGTATTTGTCAAGTTTTTTATCTGTGGATCTTCGTCAGTTTACACTTTTAAAACTAGGCGACCTGCTTTCAATACTTTTCGATAGGGCAAACGTCATGTTTTATCAGTTTTTTAGACTAACATCCCACACGAAACCACATCCCAAAACTTTCTCACTAAAGCCTTAACGCTATTTGACATGTTTTTCATTATGTGTAGGCCTTAATCAATTATCACTTTTCACAATTAGGCAAATACTTTTAGCACTTTTCGAAATGGTCAAGAACTATTTGTTGTTTTTCAAGAATTACAGGAGCGCATTTAACTACATTTGTGCACCAACATGTCTTATGTTATAATGTTTCTATGTGTCAAACTGTATGTTATATCCGTTTTCTAAGAATCATACCACACCAAATCGCATTTCAGTACTTTCCCACTAATTTCATAGATCTTTTTGATATGCTTCTGTTTATGGAACCTCAGCTGGAGGTTTTATAAGAGCGAATTTTTCTGCTCTAATTTCAAGCATGTATGGTGCGATAACCGCAGTAGCTAATACAACCAAATGCAACACAGTAACATAATATGTATACAAGCAGTGATAAGTATTTTCGTAACCTAAAGATGCATCTCGATACCGACTATGAATCTGACTACATATCAGGGACGCATGCGTCAACACAAGCCCACAACACTCATGAACAGAAAAAACAAAACAAATCCAAACCTGCCAAGATACAAAGAATACACCTGGCTGTGGCATCTGTTTTATCAACAGACAATTATACCATTACCATTCTTTTTTTTTCTTATTTATTTTGAACGATGTACGCGAATCATACATAACACCTGTGTTATAAAGTGTCCTGGGGTATAGTTTGTTGCACATAAACATGATAATATGACCCATGCTATCATCTAAATAAATATAAACAAGGTGAAATGAGCCCAATAAAATGGTACGGGTGTTCTATATTGATGTCTGGTTCAGAAACAAGGGACATTAGCACCCACCTGATAAAATTGCAGATGTGTCAGTGTAAAAGATTGTAACGCAAGTCAGAACCCCATGATGTTGAGGTTGCGCAGTGTGATAAAATATTTTGCTTATGGTTAGTGAAACTTTGTTTTTTATTACATGTTCTAAAAAAGACAAGTCATTCGCTATCCGTGCTGATATTATGTTGAGCTATTGGGCAGAATGACACATGCTGGTGTTGATATTTGAACCAACACGGCACATACAAAATTTTCAATTTTGCTATTCAAACAGTATTGGCTATTTTAAAAAAGCGAATCGTGTGGCAACCCTGATCTTTGTAAATTCAGCCATCTTTATATGAAATAATAAAATAGAATTTAACACAGAGCATACATTTTTAATTCTGTTTAAAATAGGCTTGTGTCGTATGGCAACCCAGCTGTCAGAAAATACTTACAGAAATTCCTGTCTGTAAATATTATTAATGGTTGGTTATTATTAATATCTATGGCAGTTATCAATGTCTGTGTCTCGGACATGTACTCTTATTAGTGAAACGGGTGCCATATTACTTCCAAGTATATGTTGGTAGTTAATGAGTTTGCCTCTCTTTTGGAGAGACGTGCCTATTTCAACCAGCGGACAAAGTCCAATTAGGTTATATCAGGACACACTACCATAAAATATTAGAGGTAACAAAGACCGGAAGGTTATGAGTATACTAAGATATATGATATCATATGATAATACTAACTATATTTTCTTTTGGGTGTTTCCTACAAAAGAGTGATTTATTATATGGGACATTGTGAAACAGTTGTTAAATGGGGCTCAGTGCGTGTTCATTGCACCGGTTTTCAGTTTTTAGTTATGAAAAGAGACGGTTGTTTAAGAACTTTATGTTTAAATTATTCTGCAGTCTTTGGGATATATACACATTTAAAATCAAACACTGATATAAACAGGAGTCAAGTGAATGAAAGATGTACGCGGTTATTTTATTCGTTATACTATCTTAAATTGTCTGGTACACTATTAATTACCACAATCAGATAACGTTGATTGTGAGTACTTATTCCGTGGTCGAAAAAGCTATATCTATGATTCTCAAACTTTGCGTGAACTTCACGCGTGCTTTAAAATGTGTTTTTTTATGCGTTTTTAGCGTAAAGGGCTGTTTTAAGCTAGTTGCACTCTATAATATGTCAACTTTAACCGGCATATATATATATATATATATATATATATATATATATATATATATATTTGCAACATGCACCTTTAACTTTAACAGAGGCAGCGTTTATTAATAGAAGTGGTCAGCGATTTGAAGGATAATCCCTCAAGCTAAATATAATGAAAGTAGATGCTTTCCCCTGCTTGTAAATATAATTAATCACTTCTACACTGTGAATTCGCACGCTAACTATTGATGTTCATGACATCCAGATGTTATTCGCGTCTACTCTAATACTTAGTGTAGCTGTGCATAGTTTATATTTAAGCGATAATTGTGTAAAAGAGTATTCCGAATTACAAAATTAGTAATAGTTGTTCATACATTTCTTAAAAAAAGGGCTAAAAAACAACATAGAATATATAAATTCCGGAACAATTAAGAACAACATGTAATAAAAAAAATGAAAATAATATATCATTAATAAACACAACAGAAAACATCCCGTAACTAAAGGTTGCTTAAGTAAATTGAAATTAAAGACGGACACGCAGTCTATCGAGCTATAGAGGACACGAACTGCACAAAATATTTAACACTATAATAAATAGTTGGGCAACTTTCATGTGTTATATGATGTATTCTTTGCCCAGTGATCTCATTGTTTATCTTCTTCTTCTTCCTTCGTTCACTGCATATCGTTCATTGTTTATCTAAGAATTTGTAACCGCCCGATCGATTCGAATTTAAGAATACAACATAAACGCGGATGTAAATTGTATTATACGATTAGATCATTAACAGAAATATGAAAGACATTAACAAACAACACGTAGAAAACGATTAAACCAGTTTATAAGAAATAAACGTCCGTCAGAAAGCAAACAAAATTCTAGGCCTAGGGACAGTTTCCCAATGTGCACAGGCCAGATGTAGAATGTAGAAGGATAACTAAACATGTCCATGCAGTGAGTCAGCAAGGTATGAAGGTTGAAGACTAGAGAGTATGATGCTTTGGGAGATTATGGCATCAATACTAGATCAACATCAATATGTGACAGTAATTAGCAACTTCTAAAAATTCTCCTAGCAACCACGGGTGTAGGGGGAGGGTGTTCAACTTACTTAAGCATCTGCTAATATTTGTCCGTCTGCAGTATCCGATGAATCTATACGTAATCCCAAAATATCTCAGAGCTACGGATTTAAAGATTATATATATATATTTATAAAATCTGTATACATCAGTGAGACACTAGATAGCTGCAGTCTGCGTTTGCTGGCTCAATACATATTATTAAGAGACTAGACAACTGGGTTATACATTTGTTGTTGCGAGACTAGACAACTGGATTCTATGTTTGAGTTTACATTTGCTGTCCAGGTCTTGCAGCTTTATGTTGCCACTGGAAAAAACTCATGATGAAAAGGTTTATTTAAGTGTCATTAGTTCTACTTTGTCACGGATTTCTCATTTGTGTTTTCGATATAAGTTCCAGTATTAGATACTTTATTCTTCATTCTGAAAATACAATGTTATTGTTCACACTAATTCTAAATATAGAATGGTTTTATTATATTTTCTTTTCTTTGTAACATTTCAGCAATTCCTAGAATCAAGTCGAGAAACTTTCCTTTGGGAAATTGTTCCACAGAAGAGATGGATATCTTGTTCCTTCTCTCAGACCATGAGAACAAAGAGGTAACGGATAATGTAGAAGTATTGACTACATCATTTATTGAACACATCTATAGTTTCTCCAACAATGAGACAGCTCCACGAGTCGCATTTGCTGCTATATATGACACATTCTCTGACAGGAATAATGAATTTAATATAAGCTCTTGGAGCTTTAATATAGATCTCCAGATACATAGAAGTAGTGAAGGGGTGTCTGCTACTAAAGTTTTCCGTACATTACAGGAGGTTATTAAAATTAAAATACAATTCGTTCATCGTTTGTTTTCTGAAATGTCCAGAGTCCGCGAAAATGTGACCCATGTTGGTGTTATATTCCTTAATGGTAAAGGACACACAGTGGCCGAACTCTTAAAGATATCAGAAAATGTACAACAACAGGATACACGTATTAAGATATATATTTGTGTTTTCAATGTCAACAGTAACGAGAAAATCATTCGTTTAAATGATGTACTTATTTTACAAGATCTATATACCATCCTTCCACCGAAACATACATTAGCAATGGCTATTTGTAATCAATGTCCAAATGGATGGTTCAAGTATGAACATCCCAATAGTGCTGATTATCTTTCATGCTATTTTTTATCTGATATTAATTACGAAAATTCATGGAATGATAACTTTTGGTGGTGCGAAGGACAGTTTTATGGATTTCAAACGTCAATTGAAACAGAGGATGAGTTAAGATTTTTGAAATCAGCGTTATCTTTACATTTTAAAGAGTTGATCAATAACAATGGAAGTTCATATAATTCACAACCATCTTTGTTCCAAATTTACATTGGACTATCACGACAATGGAATGGTCTAAAACGTTTTAAATGGGACCCTCCTGGAATGGTACATGCTAATATTCCAAGAGATACACCATTGGTTATCAATAATTGGATACAGGGTCAACCTTCTGTAATGAGCAATGCATGTGCTATGTGGCAGTTTGTCTGGAAAGATCACAAGAATAGTTCTGATGTGTCAGATAACGGTTACTTAGTTGATGGATGGCGGGATGTTGATTGTAAACAGAAATTAAGATCATTCGGATTTTGTGAGATTGTTATTCCTGGTATAATTGAAGAATCTTTAATAATAAAACCAGCTTCGAAGATAAGTTTTAATCGAGCTTTAAGTCGTATCAATAGTGTCATATTAGATGATAACATTGTATCTATATCATCACATATAACCAGCCTAAGTAACCAGCGCTATCTCTATAAGACAAACATTAGCTCATTTCCAGTATTTGATTGTGGAGAAGATTCAATCGGTCCAAGATATATTTCCTACATGTTTCTATGTGATAATTTTGATCACTGCAGCAACAGAAGAGATGAAACGTTCTGCGTGCAAGAAGCATTTCTTGAAGAGTTCAAAACAAAATTTGAATCATATAACTTGAGAAAATGTTCTGGAGTAGCGTGCTGTGATGGTTCGTGTTTACCTGTACAATGGGTCAATGATGGGGAGATTGATTGTACAATTTGTTCCGGCTGCAGCTCGGTGATTAATGAAAACGACGAAGCTCCAACGTTGAACAAATATCTGAGAAGAAATATAACATGCGCTTTTATTTGCAATCTCGACACTTGTGTGACATTTGATCAACTTAACGATGGTAAGAAACACTGTATGGAAACACAGACAGATTTTAAAATTGAAAATCTGGATGAGACAATAGGAAAATTAGAAAGAGCTGACACCTGCTATAACATATTGGGACATGTAATCTGGGCCCCCAGGTGTGTCTATGTTAAAGACCATTACGGAGCTATCATCGGATGTAGAGATGTGTCACATCTTAAGAACTGTACGGACTTTGTGTGTCCAGAAGGATATTTTAAATGTCCAAACAATTATTGCATCCCGCAACATTATGTCCTTGACCACACAGCAGACTGTCCCAGAGGAGAAGATGAAATAAAGCTTTTATTGGGTCCATGTACGGGAAATTTTAAATGTTCCAGAGGTGAGATGTGTCTTCATCCTGACTTAGTCTGTGACGGACATTTTGTCCATATAAAGATGACGAGCTGGATTGTGACTTGTCATGTACCGACGGTTTCTATTGTGTATCTGGAACAGTCACTGTATCAGATTACAACAGATCGATTCCTTTAGAGACTTTAGATTTTTTAGAATTTGGAACAAGATACTTGGACTTGTCTGGAGTAAATCTTTCTAATGCAAGTTTCTCTGGATATGCTCAGTTTATGTTAAGAAGCCTGAAAGTGATGAAACTTTCAAATTGCTATATCCGTTCTTTTAATTTAATTTTAATCTGCGATGGATGTAGAATCTACATTTTAGATATTAGCTACAATCTCATAAAAACATTATATGCTCAAGAAATTAGTACAGATATTTTTCAATATCTTCGTCATTTGAACTTGTCGTTTAATCAAAATCTTGTTGATATGAAAAATTTACCATTTAAATTCCTTGAAGTATTCGATCTCTCTCATACAAGTTTGACATATTTAGATAAATCTTCGTTGATTGGATTCTCTAGCCTGAAACATTTAAACTTAAGTCATACTCTCATCGTTAATATTTCTAATGATGCATTTTCTGCTAAGTTAATTCTTCAAACACTTGATCTCCGTGCAAGCTACATTAAAAATGTTGATGTTAATTTATTTAATGGTCTCACAATAACACAAAACTTGTATACGGATAATTTCGAAATATGTTGTCCGCAAATAAGAGGGAAAAATATTCATTCAGAAATGTGCCACGCCCCTGACATATCCATTTCCTCATGTTTTAATCTGGTAGGGGTTGATGTTCAACGAGTTCTTCTCTGGATTGTTGCTGTTTTTGCTGTTTTTGGGAACTGTACAGTAATTTTATTTCGCTTTATTTGGGACAAGTCAGTTTTCGTATCAGGATATGGTCTGTTTGTGACAAACTTGGGTATATCTGACTTTATTATGGGAGTTTATCTTTGTATTATTGCTGTAGCAGATTATAAATATCGTGACGCGTATGTTCTGTACGACAAGATCTGGAGAGAAAGTCTAGTATGTAAACTTGCAGGTTTTCTTGCTACACTTTCTATTGAGACATCCACATATTTTATTTTTCTCATCACTCTGGACAGATTCTTGGTCATGAAGTTTCCATTTGGTCAAATCAAGTTTTCTAACATTACTAAAACGATTGCTCTTCTTATGTCTTGGATCATAGGTTTTCTTTTTGCACTGATTCCAGTTGTGTTCAAGTTTGAAATATATTCATCTAACGCCATGTGTCTTGGTTTACCTTTGACCACACAACGACTCACTGGATGGAGTTACTCATTTGCCGTGTTCATTGCACACAATTTCTTCATATTTCTCGTCATCGCTTACGGACAAACAGCCATTTTTAGAGCAATGGCAGACAAATAGAATGTCTACTACAGCTTCACTCACATCTTTTCGTTTAGCAAAAGACATAATAGTAGCCAAACAGCTTTCTCTTGTAGTCCTGGCCAACTTCATCTGCTGGTTTCCTGTAGGATTAATGGGATTATTAACTCTTTGTGGACATGAGATGAACATATATGCTTACGCCTGGATAACAGTTGTTATCCTTCCTATCAATTCTGCAGCAAATCCTCTTATTTACACTGTACCTGTTATTATGGACAAGTGGGAAAAGTTTAAATACCGCGGCACATTTCATTCCTCAATTTCAATGTAAGACATGGGCTCAAATTGGTACATTTTAAAAATGACGATACTTCACATTATTCTAGCACTACATGACGTACACAATCATAGTTGTATCGATATATAATAAATGTATCCGGACCAACAAAATATGAATATATATATATATATTAACAAGAATTCATTATATACAATTATAGTGGAATCCCTCCATAACGCATACTTTTTAACAACTATCCACAATTAACAACACTTCTCAAAGAGCCCTCTATTTTTACATGTAGTTGTTATTGTTTATATTGTGTATAGTGAATTTTTTGTATTATACATACCTTTAGTCAGTCTGGACCAAGCTGTTGTAATGGGATCTGAACAATTGGAAATTTGAGAAATATTGTTAAATATGAAATGTTGATATACATGTTGCACTATAAAGGGATTCTAATGTACCTATTTCGTGAAGTTACGATTGTAAATGAAAGACAAATGTGAGCCATATTGTGTAACAAAAAATATGAATGTTCAATCATAATGTCAACGAAGCGATATACCACTTTGTAACACAGAAATAGACAGCACGAATATTGTGAATATGAAGGGATATAGCTTTTATACATTAATGTATGTACCAGAAGTCTGGACAAAATTATCGAACATTAATACATGAACCAAACTCAGGTCAGTGATCATACTTTAATGTATGTACCCGAAGTCTGGTCAGTGATTAAACATTACTGTATATACCCGAAGTCTGGTCAGTGATCAAACATTAACTCGAAGTCTGGTCAGTGATTAAACATTAATGTATGTACCCGAAGTCTGGTCAGTGATAAAAGATTTATAATACTTCCTCTTCTTATGAGTACATCTAAAATATGTCTCATCTCACCTCACTGTAACGCAAACCTCTCATCCTTTTCACTTCACGGGCATCACCTCACTGAATGAATACAAGATCATGTATTGACTTATTATAGGCGAGTGATATGTATATGTTATAACGTGTATAATGATTGCAGAATATTGGATATTCTATACCTTGATGTTGTAATTTGATGTTGTACCTTCTGGCCATTCTGAACTAGAAATAATTAATAAAGCTATCATATATTTGTGAACACGTTGGAGTCTGCAGTGCGATAGTTGAGCCTCTATTGTCACTATGATGTTGTGGACTAGATACAAGTAATAAATAAGATTTGTGAAAGTACGAAATATTGGAGTGTATTCGGCAGTTCAACGAACAAGCAGTTTATACGACTCATCGTAGTATCCTTAATACCTACACATGAGATAGTGTTACAGCCTTCAAAAGTCTTCAAAACTCTTTTTTAACCATCTGACATAACCATATTGACATAGCAACCTGGTCCTGGCACCAGAGAACATAACTTTATTCTTCTTCTTGATTAGAAACTGGCTTCACAGCACGCAGGACATTCCCGTAAGTTCTACGCCCTCTTTTCCAGCAGCCATCCAGTGTATGTAGACTCCAGAGTCCGGGCCAGGTGTTAATTGTGTGATATTCGGGACTTTCCAAAAACTTTACTTTTCCTTCCCTCACCTCCGGATACTCCCATTTCTAACATTCTCTGTATGTGTATGTTCTCAGTCTCATTGACATCATCTGCATCGTGAAATACATGTATTACTGTCTTTATTAAATCTGCTTTATCTCTTCTCAGCATTGTGCCATCTATCGCCGCATTGCCTACCAATAAGTCGGTTCTCTCGTTCCCTCTGACCCCAGCATGACCGGGGCAGTATATTCCTGTAATACTCTGGACAACTGAGTTGTTCAATAAGCCCCACCATTCTTTTCTTATCATGAACATTTTTATTTTGTTCAGCATGCTTTGAGAGTCTGTGAGTATTACCGAGTGTGTCGATGTATTAGTTATCAACCAATGAAGTGCTGCTGTAACTACTCTATCCCAACCCTCATGCTCGATATGACAGTAGAATATGCTAAAGATTTCTCAAACAACTTCCCCCTAGTTTCTGAAGGCAACAAAACCCCAACAGCTTTTATTTGTGTTTCTGTTAACAGATCCATCTGTGAATATAGTTATGTCTTGTGGTTTCGAGTGTAGTTTGGCAAGTTCATGCACGGTATCCTGAGCCCTGACATCCGTCCATTTTCGTCACACTTTATCTAGTTGTATTATTACTTTAGTCAGTGATTTCTTCTCAGTGATCTCCACCCATTCATTGCCCTTTCCTATTTCTTTAAATTCACATACTCTTTGCAGCGTGTCTTCGACTTCTGCCATCCATTATATGCCACGTTAGATTCGTTTTATCTTTGACTCATCTAAACGTTGGTGTAATGAGTTGTGGTTGTATTCTGTTACTTTAAGGTACGACCTAATTTATGCTACCTGATGTCGCACTCTAATACTGGGGGGACCAAGCAGAAATCTCATAGCAGAGATGGGTGTATTTCTAGTACACCTCAGTACCTCATAGCCTCATTTTGGACTTTTTCCAATATATCGACTTGTGTCAGTGGCAGGATTAGTAGGCCGAGGCCATAATCTATGATAGATAGCACCATCACTTGCAGAAGCAGAAAAAGTACCCATTGTTGCATGTGGAATGTCGCCATAACCTTGATAACACCGATCCCCCTTTTAACCATCTGAATCAAATTTGTGATGTGTTTGTTGAATGAGAGTTCTATCAAAGATTATCCCAAGATATTTAAGGTCATGTTCTATTTCAATGAATGAGCCCATGCACCCATGCAACTAACAGCTGGCAGTGTGTCATTGACCAGATTATTATTTAAGGGGTACCAGACGACATTTGCATTCGACGGACTGATCACAGAGGTGTATGTTCTGCTCCGTATCGACAATTGATCTAGACCACTCTGTACACTGTCAGCGATATCTGTTCTGTTCCTTCCCATGTTGTATAGTAGGATATCATTAGCGTGTGTTAGAACTCTACAGTTGATGTAGGTTTGCAATTGAGCAATTCTCAATGTACACATTAAACAGTATTGGGGGGCAGAGAAGATCCTTGTGACAGACCAGGTTCGATTGTACTGTTCTCAGACGTCCAGAATCCACATCTCATAGCAACTTTTCTACATACTAGCATATTTGCTATCCAACCCATGAACCAGGGGTGGATATCTTGTTCCCTTAGCATGTCGAAAAGATGGGTGTAACAAACACTATTTTACGCATCTTCCAGGTTTATCGCTGCAACTGCACATTCTTCTTTATTCTGAAAACTTTCACAAACTTCATAGGCAAGAACTGCTGAATCTGGGACTGTGTCTCTTCTGGGTCTTTATACATCTAGGTTATTTGGGAGAACGACTTTTATCTCTAGTTCCCTGGTTATGCGTCTAGCATCAATTCGTTCCAGAATCTTACCGTACACATTCTGCAGCGTGAATATGCGATAACCTTTCATGTCGGTATAATCTTTTCCTGGTTTTTGCACGAGTATATGATAGCTGTGTAGCTACTCCTCTGGTACTACTCCTGTTTTCAGACTCGTATTATAACCGTCTGTTATTTTAGCTGGCATATTCTTCCCAATGTCTTTGGGTAAGCTGTAACAATGTAACAAATTCATTGTTCTGATGTATCATTGTTCTGATCCACAGCAAGGCCAGAACCATGAAGTGGTGATGGGATTTAGTTCAGTCATCAGGGGCTGGACACTAAGACTGGTCGAGCAGTACGTTTGATCAAGGCCATAGGCCTGCCCAAGTATGCAGGGTGCTGAAAACGGAGGCAACCAGCTAAAAGGCAACCAAATTATCAGGCTGACACGAATAAAACAAAATGGAAACATGTATGCATCTATTAATAGTTATGGTGCCTGCGTGGTCGTCCACGCAGGGACGGTGCTGGGCCTTATACCTCGAAATGACACAGTCTTAATTACTGGAAGTCCTTCTAAACTTCTTCGAGGAGCCAGGAGACAAGGGAATAGAGCTACTGGCCAAACAGATTAATAACAATAATGCACTGGAATGCTGACGGTGTCAATAGCAAAAGAGATGGATACAGTAACACAATTGAAACTTGAAAATATCCTAAGGGAAGAACAAGTTAATGTATGCTGTATTCAAGAAACACACCTCAGTAGCGACATATAATTTAAAATCAGAGGCTACTTTACCGGCCAGACCGAAAGCACTGGCAAAAGGGTGGGATTCTGGCATTTGTTAAAAGCAATATCAGCTGAAAATATATATGGAGGGGACATAATACCATATGTTCCACCTAAAGATAGACAGTACATCTACTGAACTACTACTGCCCAAATGATAGACTATTCGCACTAGACACAATCACAGAAAAAGAGAGACTTATGGTGTGTTGTCACTTTAACAGCCATTCTCAGAGCTGGGGCTATGATCACATCGACAAGAGATGTGAGGATCTGGAGAGCTGACAGGATGAAAATGATCTCATACTTATTAACCAGCCAGCATACTCGCCAACCTTCTTCTCGAGAGCATGGCACATCACCTCTACACCATACCTGGCATTCCACTCACCAGGCATGGAATGGAATATCACACGTGTCGTTGTACAATTTATGTTATATCTGTGGGAAAGTGACATCTGTCAAACAGAAGAATACTTTCAGATCTCAAATGAAGGTTGGTTGGTTGGTTGGTTGCTGATCCAGCAGTCCATGGGCTCATGCCCTTTGACCTAATTCCATTAGATGGCATTATATTGCTGGGAAGTCTGTGGATTTTCTGCCCACCCCGGGACAGAGCCAGAGAATAACTATCACACCTCCAGGAAGGTAGGTTTAAACCTATGCACTGCTCCTAGCCATTGTAGCCAAGATAGGGTTCACTGTGCTCATTCCCCGCCACCAGTTGACTACTGGTTATGCCGAACTTCTCTATTGCTCCAGGCATGCAACCAAATGTTCAAGTCAAAAGGATTGTCACGTCCTGAGTCACTGTGCCTCTATGATGGGCCTCAGCCATAGGAAAAACAGTGATGTCAGTTTCCTCCTCCTCAGTGCTGCACAGTACATCTCTGGCTCCCTCCCAACCACAGAGGGTGCATACATATATATTCTGGCAAACATGTAAAACATTTCAACAACAAAACAAAATCATAATTGTATAGATGACGTGCCATGAAGCTTCTATAAGAAGATAACCTCAATATAACGGCATGTCATCCACTAAGGTTTTCTGTTGCATGGATGGTATGTCTAGTGGGCCATTGGTGAGACCCACAGACGCAACCACATGCGTACTCAAATGAAGGAGGCATATCATCTTTACTTCGGATGTAAGGTTGGTGACAAAGACAAACGTTGGACACAGCCAATGATGTGCTACATGTACACCAAAGCATTCACAATGGTTGAATGGTACAAGACCATCAATGCCGTTTGCAGCCCCATTGATGTGAAGAGCATTAACTAACCACATAATTAACTGTGACTTCTGCTTGGTTCCTCATCTTTTCCACGGAATAACAAAGCAAAAGAGGTCAATAATCTACCCACACATTCTGTCTGCATTGAGAGTTGTCCTACATGGTGAGGACCTTGCTACTCCAGAACCTCCAGTATACTATTTTCTAGATTTTTCTGATGAGAACAAGGGTGAGCCTACCTGTTGATGTCCTGGTCCGTCAGCACGAGTCATCCAGAATTTCATTGTAGTACATCATCGCACCCACACAGAACAACATAGGAAGAACTAAATTACATGGTTCGTTATTAGGACTTAATTCAAGAACAAGGCAACATTTTTTCATCAAGGCTTCAATAATGGAATTATCATAAATGAAGATGTCACAATTAATTCATATCGAAAGCGTCACCAGCATTTGGAGAATTTCTTTAGCAAGTTAATCTGGAATTATGTTCCGATATTGAGTGCGAATGCCTTAAAATAGCTCATTACCAACACAAATTGAAACTATTTGTACATAAAACTGAATCAACTTGAAATAACAACAATTTGCAGCAGGATGATGCGAAACACGCATGTAATGTTTTTCGCCTAGTATCCATCAACGTTTTCGGTAATGTTAGAGAATGGTCTTTTCCGAGTGTCCACAAACATTTTCGGTTGATGCTGAATCTTTCAAATGGTTTCTACATGTACATCACTAAGTCCCTGGCAAAATCCACTGCTCTAATTTTTCCAAGCATTTTCGGTATTGTTAGAGCAGAAAGCTACAAGTAACTAGTAGAAACTATGCTGATGAAGTATCAGATACGTGGCTGCAATATGTTTCTAAAGAATCACTTCCTTCATTCCCATCTGGATTTCTTTCCTGAGAAATGTTCCATGGCTAGTGGTGAATATGGCGAACGTTTTCATCAGGATATAACAACAATGGAACAAAGATACCAGGGCAAATGGCTAATGACACTACTCAGAGGTTCTCTCAAACAGTTGTGCACGAGCCAGACGAAGAAATCTAAGAAGTAGTCTATGCCTTGATTTTTTTTTTTACAGATGTTAACCGACGCATTATTACTATTGCCATTAATTTCGTGATGTAAACATTAATTTTTTGCAGATTATAACAAAACGAAACAACCTAGAGCCTATCTTGAAATTTGACTGTCATATTCGTGTTCATCACTTCTTCAAAATTGATACGGAATGACTAATGTCTTTCAGTAATATAAACGTTTGTAAAAATGTCTGCTCTTTTTTGTATTGATCTTCATGCTGGGATTGAGGCATGTTTCTTTGAGTAGGATTATGTGATCATGCAGCTCATCACTTGTACTGTAGAGTGGACACTCTATATATTCACTAAACACTTTATTACCTGTCAACGGTAAACGTGTTTTTTTTTGGAGATGGCCCTCATGTATGCTGAGTATATTGTGCAATATGTCGCCTCTTTTGTTTATGTGGTCCATCGTTTTCGTGGTCGCTATCTTGGTCTGCCTTCACTGTATCTGTGTAGCATATCTTGCTGTGGTATGCTGTCTGGTGGTAGTATGTTACTGTGTGAAAACCATTTGATTTGTTGCCTCTTAATATATTTCAAGATTGGAGTGGTACCGATTCTTTGTCTAATGTCTCATTCCTCACTCTGTCTCTTAGCGATATACCTAGAATTATGAGTAAGTATGCCATTTCAGTTGTCAGAAGTTCACGTTTTTCTAGAGATGTCGCTGTAATTGGTAACACAGCGTTGTCATATTAATCGTTTCGAATAATGTTATTTTAGTGTGTTTTTTCTTCTTCTTCTGCGTTCGCTCGCATATAACCACAACGAATATATCGTGTGATTTCCGCCGGGGATCGTGAAGTACATTGTACTGCAGGTTCTACAGTGAAACTGTGTTATTTGCACCTCGGTTGGCCACTCTGTGGTCTGGAAGGCCTAGGTCCAGCACATCCGTTTTAGTCATTCCTTTAATTTGGGTAGTAGGATTTCCTAGTCCATGACAACCTGCCTATTTGTCGCTGGGCACGCGGGTGTTTGGTGACTCTTTGCGAAGACGATTGTCGTTCACGCCTATCTCGCACGAGGTGTTCCACCGTCTGTGAACTTGCCTCGTGTAATTGGACGTACTGTGCCTGTGCCCATCGGGTACTGAACCGTTTCTCATCCACGAGCCTGGTTCCTTAAGAGAAAGAACTCAACAGAAGAACTGGACCCTGTCTCTTTCGTTTTCTTAGCCGAGGTGTCGTTCGTCAACATCGTGAACCCTCGACCAAGTTCGAATCTCACACCACACGTTTGAAAACAAGGCGTTCTCGAGCGCCAGAGTCCATTGGGTACTGAACCCTTTCTTTCTGCAAGTGTATTTCTGGTATAGGAAGCTTGACAGTAGAGTTGCGCCAGGGCTAAAATCGTTGTCCCTTTTGTGCCTGAGCCTATCGGGTACAGAACCCTTTCTCTTCACGAGCATGTTTCCGGTATAGGAAGGCTCGACATTAGAGCTAGGCCAGGTCTTCTTGCCTTGCCGGGCACCCATGATTGTGTCTGGGTCTCTGCCCATATGGAACGCAAGTAACTAGAAGTTAATCTCGAGCTAACACTGCTTGTAGTTCCTATTTTCCTTGGAACGTTTTAAATTTATTTTTGCAGTGTTGGCGCTGCCCTCTGGCGCTGTTCTGCCCTTTATTGTACTTGGTATGAAACCTACTCGTTTTTTGTCATGCATCTACCTTTTCGTGCCTTTTCCATTGGCCACCCCTCCAATGTTCGGACCGAACTGTCTAGTAAATGTTCATCGACAGTACCGCTGCTTGTGTTGGTGGTGTCGAAGATATTGTCTGTCTCTTATCCATTCAAATCTCTTTCCATCTGCTACCTCCACATTCTCGGACACGATACCCAAAAGATTTAAACAGAATCAGATCGAACTGCTGTATTTCTGTTTCCAGGGTGCACCGCTAGGAGGTACATTTGGGATCTTGGTTATCTGTTAACCCTGAGTCCGCCGGGAGCAATGCATTCCCTTTGCACCCCACTATGGTGTTTAAATCTATATCTTTGTTTCTGAAGATTGTTGTCATTTGTTCAATGTATTGGTATGCTTTACTACATCTATTGTTTATGTATTTGCTGCTCCTGCACTCTGATGTTATATTGCTTCCTAAGTATGTGAAAGCTGTCACGTTTTGAAGTCTTTTGTATCAAACGTTGTTTCTGTGTGTTCTATCCATCTTCATTACTTCTTTCTTTTCTATATGTATTTTCATGTTAACGGTTTGGCATGTTTGATGTAATCTGTCTAGTTGTCTGTGTAGTTGCGCTTCTGTTGATGCTACTAATGCTTGGTCGTCTGCAAAAAGAAATTCGTTTACGTTATGCTTCAGATTGTTTACTTCCGTTGTCATTGATACTTTGCAGATGTGATGTATGTTATACACAATAGGGGGATATTACACACACTTGTGTCACTCCCGAATAAATGGGGGAAATTATCGAGTGCATCAGTGCTCCTTCTAACAGTGCATTAACTATTGACGTACATGCTCTAAAATAGGCTTACCAGATGTGGGAGAACTGCATATGTCTGTAGTGTTACCCATAGTTGTGCTCTATTCACTCTGTCAAAAAGCTTTATCTTAGTCAACAAAGGTCAAATATAAATCTTGGTTATGTTCTGTCGTTCTTTCTTAAAGCTCGGCGAGATTGCAGCTGTACAGCTTTTATTTTTCCAAAAGACCAATTGTGTGTTGTTGAGATGTGGTTCTATACACATCCTTATCTCTAGAATGTTGATAAAGATTTCTCCTATGTGGCGTAAGATTGATATGCCATATACCTAGTGCAGTCCCTCTTACTGCCTATTTTCTTACTGATGGAAACAATCACAACTGTATTGCACCCCTGCGGTGTCTTTTTTGTCTTCCATATCACATAAGAAGAGGGGTAAGGCAAGGATGCATTTTATCACCAAGCCTATTTAATATCTACACAGAGAATATCTTAAAAAATATAGAAGAAATACCAGGACTCAAGATCAATGGGAAAATAATAAACAACATTAGATATGCAGATGACACTGTTCTTTTAGCAGAAAGTGAACATGAACTACAAAGACTAATAGATCAAGTCAATAAATCAAGTAATGAATATGGACTGGATATAAACATTAAAAAAACAAAAACCATGATAATCAGCAAAGACACAGAAGAACAGGAGGTAAACATAAACATACAGGGAGAGAAACTACAAGTAAAACAGTATCTATCTTGGACACATAGTCACAAATGATGGCAGATGTGAAACAGAAGTTAAAAGGAGAATAGGAATGGCTAAAAGTACCTTCAATGACATGAGGAAATTATTAATATCTAAACAAATTACAAACAAGTTAAAAATGAGAATTGTAAAATGCTACATCTATTCCATATTAATGTATGGCTCAGAAACATGGACACTAAATAAACAATTAGAAGACAAAATTGATGCCTTTGAGATGTGGGTATATAGAAGAATAGGGAGAACATCATGGAAAGAGAAGAAAACAAATAAAAAGGTGCTAAAGACACTTAATGTGAAGAAAGAACTACTAAGAGAAATACAGATCAGGCAAATAAAATACTTTGGACACATTAAAAGACATGACACCCTATTGAAGACCTTACTTGAGGGTAAAGTCAAAGGGAAGCGAGCAAGAGGTAGGCAGAGATACAAGTGGGAGAGTAACATTACACGATGGACAGGTTACAGTCTAGCAGAGTGCACCACCAAGACAAGAGACAGGAGCTGTTGGAGATACGTTGCAGCCAACCTTCGTTGCGGAGACGGCACTTGATGATGATGATGATGATCACATTGCATAGCGTGTGTAGCCAATTTGTACCTGTCACTGTTACCATTTTTATTTCTTCTATCGGTATGCCGTCTATTCCTTGTGCTTTGTTATTTTGTGCATGTTTAACTGTGTATTCAATTTCGGAGGTCAAGATGTATGGTTCTAGGTCTTCTTCTATTGTATTTATTGTTGTGATATCTTCTCCTTCCTTTAAGTGTAACACTTGACTGAAGTATTTGCATGCTAAGTAATCTTTATTCGTTTTGCTTCTTGCTAATTTCTTGTATTTTTTTTAATCTTTCATCGCTTTCTTTACAACTTTTGTACACCTAGTTTTTATTGTTGGTTACGTGCCTCTATTGTTTTTATATTCGCACATCTTTCCTACTGTTTGTATGATGGCGTTTTTTAGTGAGCACTGATCGTCGAATGTGTGATTCAACTAGGACATGTGTTTGGTCAGCGACATTCAACAATAGCATATCCAATTCCCCACTTTGTATTACAATCTGATATTCTGTAGAAGATTAAGAATGAACACAGACAGAGAAGAAGAAGACAATTGTGTTATTGAACGAATCTGCGAATAATTAGTCAAACAATAGACATTTACTTTGTCGTCTCGTACATTTTATAATCTCTTTCCTTTGTTGTGTATGTTTTGGCTATAATTATATATTGATCTGTTCAGTCGGTTTTGGTAACTGTAAAACGTATTACTCTATATTGTGTGTATGCTTGTGTGTATGTGTGTACATGTGTGTATGTCTGTGTGTATGTATGTGTGTATGTATGTGTCTGTGTATCTCTGTGTGTCAGTGTATGCATGTGTGTGCGTCTGTGTATGTGTGTATGCACGCGTGTATGTATGTGTAGGTGTGTGTGTGGGTGTGTACTGGCCTGTTTGTTAGTGTATGCGCGACTGTGTGATTATTTGTGTGTACATGTGTGTTTGTATGTGTGTGTTATGTGTGAGTGTATTTCTTCGTGTGCTTGCCAATGTGCTTGTGTTTACGTTTTTATGTAAATGTGTGTACGCGCGTGAATATATATGTGTGTTTCTCTATTTGTGTATGAATGTATGTGTGTGTGTCTCTGTATTTGTTTCTGTGTGTGTGTATGTGTGTGTGTGTGTTCGTGCGGTGTCGACGATGTCTAACTAAATTATTTTAGGTTTATAAATGTGTATCGTACGTTGAAAAATTCACGAACGTTTTCTCTTGCAGTGAGACAAAGTTTCAACTAGATCTACAGAAATAGCCGATATACTTTGTGTAAATATTTTATTTATGACATTCGCGTTCCCCCTTCCTACCTGTACCAAAAGTAATTGACTATTCTATTGAGACGAGAAAATAACGACCAGAATGATGGAGCTCATAAAACACTTCACCTTATGCAAATGGAAAACATGCTTTCATGTTCAGGGCCACTTATATACTGGATCCATTCCATCTAGGCTTACATTCCATCGAGTAATGGACGCCAGCTTGAGGTGGTGAATACCTTCAAATACCTCAGATCCAGTAAATGCAGCGATGACCATGTGTCTGCATGCCTGGAGCAATAGAAAAGTTCGGCATAACCAGTAGTCAATTGTTGGCGGGGGATGAATGCAATGTACACTATCTTGGCTTCCTTCACTCGGAGCAGTTCATAGGTAGAAACCTACCTTTCTGGTGGTGTGATTGTTTGTTTGTTTGTTTTTCGTTCGCTCCATTGTAACCATCACGGATATCCATGCGATTTCCGCCGGGAGCGTGATTACGTTGTGCCATCGTTATGCGCCTTGTAGGCCTAGCACATCCGATTTCGGCATGACTTGACAATTCGGGTGGGCTACCCTTAGCCTGTGACAGCCTCTATATCTGTCTCCAGGCACGCGTAGTGGAGACTCTTCGCCCAGACGATGTTTTGCTCTCGTCTAACTCGAACGAGGTGTTCCACCGTCTATGAACTTGTCTCGTGTAATTGGACGTGCTATGCCTGTGCCCATTGGGTACCGAACCGTTTCTCATCCGTGAGCCTGGTTCCTTAAGGGGAAGAACTCAACAGAGGACTTGGACCCTGGCTCTTTCGCCCTCTTAGCCGAGGTGTCATTCACCGACATCGTGTACCCCTTGTCCAAGTTCGAGTCTCACACCACGCGTTTGGGAGCAAGGCGTTCTCGAGCTGAGCGTCCTTGTCCCAATAGCGCCTTAGCCCATCAGGTACTGAACCCTTTCTCTCTTCAAGTGTATTTCCGGTATAGGAAAACCTGACAGTAGAGTTGGGCCAGGGCTAAATCGTTGTCCCTTTTGTGCCTGAGCGAATCGAGTACGGAACCCTTTCTCTCTGCAAGTGTACATCCGGTATAGGAAACCTTGACAGTAGAGTTGGGCCAGGACTACCATCGTTGTCCCTTTCTTGCCTAAACCCATCGGGTACAGAACCCTTTCTCTTTGCAAGCATATTTCCGGTTTAGGAAGGCTCGACATTAGAGTTGGGTTAGGTCTACTTGCTTTACCAAACGACGATGGATGGGTCTGGTTCTCTGCCTGTAAGGAACTCTGGTAACTAGAAGCCCGTCTCGAGCTGACGGAGCTTGTAGTTCCCTTTCCCAGGGACTTTTCACTTTCTATTTGCAGTTCGCGCTGCCCTCTAGCGCTGTTCTGCCCTTTCATTGTTTCATTGTACTCTGTATGAAACATATTTGTCTCTCGCCATGCATTTACCTTTACGTGCATTTTACATTGGCCGCCCCTCCAATGTTCGGACTGGACTGACTAGCTTCACTGTATGTCGACAGTGTCGCTATATGTGGTGCAGCTGGTGGTGTCGGAGATATTGTCTGTCTCTTGTGCAGTCAAATCTCTTTCCATCTGCTACCTCCACATTCTCGGACACGATCCCCAAATGATTTGGCCAGAATCAGCATGAGCTACTGTATTTCTGTTTCCAGGGTGCACCGCGTGGAGGTACATTTGGGATCTTGGTTATCTGCTAACCCTGGGTACGCCTAGAGCAATGCGTTCCCTTTGCACCCCTGGTGGTGTGATAATTATCATTAGACATACTTTCAAGCTACATAGTGCCATTTTAATGGCATTGGGTCAAAGAAGATGTGCCCATGGATCGCTGGATCAGCAGCCAACAAACCAAGTAAGTGAACGTCTTTATCTGTTTAAGGTGTTTATCATCGATGGAGATAGTGATATGTATTTCAATCTTTGTTATTGCCATTATTTCGTTCCTTTCTATATTTATCTTCATTTTTAATTTGTGGCATGTTGTGTACAGTCTGTTCGTATGTACATGCTATTGTTCTTCTAAAGTCTCTATAAGTATTTGGTTGTCTGCAAAGAGTAGTTCATTTAATGTGTCTTTCAAGTTATCTTCTTCGTTAGTGCTTGTTAGTTTAAAGATGTGATCGATATATGTCATAAAATGTAGAGGGGATAAGATTATAAGTACATTCCTGTCGAACTCCTGATTGGATTTGGAACTTATTGGCCTCAACTGCATTTGCGCTTACCTCGAATTAATTATTAGTATAATCCTCCTTGCATAGATTCATTAAATTTTCTGTTACATCTTATATCGATAGTGCTTTCCATAGCTGTTTCCTGTCTACTCTGTGGAAGTTTCTACGACAACAAACCTAGAACCAAATATACTACTATCGGGAATAGAAAATTAGATTTAAATAGTGGATGTAACACATGATCATCATGTACATGTACACACAACAACCAAGACAATAAATCGAGTAGTCCGTTTACGCCAGGTATTGATTAATAGATGACACAAGATGGAAGTGATGCGTCACTCATGTTCCATTATCATGGAGCACTGGCAAAAACTTAACGGTTTTGGGTTTTATCACTTTATTACATTTATAAATATGAGATTTGGGGGTGGGGGAGTGGGGGAATTTATGAAAACAATTTTTTTAAAGGTGGGCGGGTATGACCTTTATAAAAATTGACGTCAACAAAAACATTTTAGTTCGAAGACTGATACTAATCAGTCATTATTGTTGTAACTAATTGCTCTGCAAAAAAAAAAAAAAGGGTAAAAACAGTGTTGATTTTTTTTTGGGGGGGGGGGGTAGGGGGAGGGCGAGAATGACATACTTAAGTTTGTAATATTCTGTAATCTGGAAATTGTGTTGACGTGAGTAAAAATTTACAAATAACTGATGACTTAATTTATGAACGTCTAAAACAGTCTTATTTTATCAAAGGGATACAACTGTGTTAAATGTTTAAACAATCGTTCTCAATCGCTTGCATTAGCTCCCTTCTTAATTAGCACACGGAATGACTGTATTCACGTATCCATCTATCTCTATTTGTCTTTCCGATGTGGCCCGTGTTTGCCTTGCGTTGCCAGGGGTAGAAGAGTTGTCTGGAGATTACCTGCTTGTGTGTTGTTTGTAAGTTAGTTTCTGTGACTTCTTTGATTTCTGTGATCCATCTTTTACCTGTGATAATACTTTTATAGCCGTGATGTCTGTGCCATGGCCATCTGTGGCATAGTAAATGTTGGTCGTCTGGAAGAGTGTGAAAATTACTTGATCTGTTATATTTTTATGTGTGCCAATACTGGTATTGTTTTGGTTATCTGTCTGATTTTATCGTTTCTAATTATATTTCTTAAATATATGACACTCCGAGTATTCTTCGTAGACATGTCATTTCTGCTGCCACTATTTTACTTTTGTCTTGTCCAGGTTTGGCACTAGCAGAATAGTGATGGATTAATAATAGTCTTGTATAATGCAACTTTAGTGTCTAAGTTTACATGTTGTTATTGAAAATACGTGTCCTCTGTCCTAGGATCTGGTATGTTGTGTTGCATTTAATTTGAATCTCCTTACTATCCTTGATTCTTTATTAGAAACCGGCTTCAGAGCACGTGGGACACTCCCATAAGTTTTCCGCCCTCCGTTCCAACCGCCATCCCAGTGCAAGTAGACTCAGAGTTCCAGTCAGGTGTTTGTTGTATGATCTTCAGGACATTCGGTAGAATTTATTTTCCCTTTCCTCACCTCCGGATACTCCCATTTCTAATATTCTCTGCAGGTGTACGTTCTAAGTCTCATTGACATCATCTTCATCTTGAAGTGAATTAATGATTGCCTTTATCAAGTCTGCTTTATCTCTTCTCAGCATTGTGATGTCTATCGCTGCATTGTCTGCCAATAAGTCGGATCCCTGCATGACCAGGTTAATATATCCATGTACTGGTCTGGACAATTGTGTTGTTCTATAAATTCCACCATTATTTTCTCAGTATGCAACTTTCTGTCTTGCGCAACATGCTTTGAGAGTCATTGAGTATTATCGAGTGTGTTGATGTATCAGTTATCAACCAATTAAGAGCTGCCGTAACTCCCTCTATCTCCATCCTCATGCTCGATGTGACAGTAGAATATGCTGAAGATTTCTCAGCCACCTTCACGCCGTTTCTGTAGGCACCAAAACCCCAACCGCTTGTATTTGTGTTTCTGTTAACGGAGCCATCTGTGTATATAATTATGTCTTGTTGTTTCTAGTGTAGATGGGCGAGTTAATTCACTGTAGCATGGGCTCTGAGTCCTTCCATTTTCGACACACCTTATCTAGTTGTATTATTACTTCAATCAGTGATTTCTTCTCAGCGTCTACCACCATCCATTCATTGACCTATCTTGTTTCTTCAAATTCACATACTCGTCGTAGTGTGTCTTCAGCCTCTGCCATCCATGATCTGCCACGCTTGATTTGCTTTTCCTTTGATTCATCTAGAAGTTGGTGTAATGGGTGGTGGCTGTATTCTGTCACTTTAATGTGCGACGTGACTTGTGTTACATGATGTCATACTCTAATGCTGGGGAGATCAAGCAGAAATCTCAAACCAAAGATGGATATATATCTCTAGTACATCACAGTAATGTTCTCGTTGCCTCATGTTGGAATGTTTTTCAATTTATCGAATTGTGTATTCTGTGACAGTGTTAGTAGGCCGTGGTCATAATCTATGACAGATATCACCATCACATGTAGAAGCAGAAAAAGTACCCATTGTTGCATGTCGAAGGTCATCATAACCGAAATAACAATGATCCCTCCTTTAGCCTTTTGAATCATATATGTGGCGTGTTAGTTAAATGAAATACTTCTATCAAAGATTATCCCACGATATTTAAGGTCGTGTTCTCTTTCACTGAATGAGCCCATGCAACTAACAGCTGACATGGTGTCACTGACCAGATTATTATTTAATGAGTACCAGACGACCTTTCCTGTCGAGGGATTGATCACAGCGGTGTATGTTCTGCACCATATCGAAAACTGATCTGGTCAACTCTGTACATTGTCAGCAATATCTGTTCTGTTCCTGTCCATGTTGTATAGCTAGATATCATCAGCGTATGTTATAACTTTACAATTGCTGTGGATGTGCAATTGAGCAATTCTCAATGAATAAACATTAAACAGTACTGGGGACAGAGAAGATCCTTGTAGCAGACCAAGTGCGATTGTTCTGATCTCAGACGTCCAGGATCCACACCTCAGAGTAACATATCTACAGATTAACCCATTTGCTATCCAGGGGTGGATATCTTGTTCCATTAGAATGTTGACAAGATAAGTGTTTGTTTGTTCTGCTTTGCGTTCGCTCCATTGTAACCATCACGGATATCCGTGCGATTTCCGCCGGGAGAGTGATTACGTTGTGCCACCGTTATGCGCCGTGTAGGCCTAGCACATCCGATTTCGGCATGCCTTGACAATTCGGGTTGGCTACCCTTAGCCTGTGACAGCCTCTATATCTTTCTCCAGGAACGCATAGTGGCGACTCTTCGCCCAGACGATTTTTGCTCTCGTCTGACTCGCACGAGGTGTTTCACTCTCTATGAACTTGCCTCCTGTAATTAAACGTGCTGTGCCTATGCCCATTGGGTACTGAACCGTTTCTCATCCGTGAGCCTGGTTCCTTAAGGGGAAGAACTCAACAGAGGAGTTGGACCCTGGCTCTTTCGCCCTCTTGGCCGAGGTGTCATTCGCCGACATCGTGTACCCCCTGTCCAAATTCGAGTCTCACACCACGCGTTTGAGAGCAAGGCGTTCTCGAGCTGAGCGTCCTTGTCCCAATAGCGCCTGAGCGTCCTTGTCCCAATAGCGCCTGAGCCTATTAGGTACTGAACCCTTTCTCTCATCAAGTGTATTTCCGGTGTAGGAAAACCTGACAGTAGAGTTGTGACGGGGCTAAATCGTTGTCCCTATTGTGCCTGAGCCCATCGGGTACGGAACCCTTTCTCTCTGCAAGTGTACTTCCGGTATAGGAAACCTTGACAGTAGAGTCGGACCAGGACTACCATCGTTGTCCCTTTCTTGCCCAAGCACATCGGGTACAGAACCCTTTCTCTTTGCGAGCATATTTCCGGTTTAGGAAGACTCGACATTAGAGTTGGATTAGGTCTTCTTGCTTTACCAGACGCCAATGAATGGGTCTGGGTCTCTGTCTGTAAGGAACACAGATAACTAGATGATCGTCTCGAGCTGACGGAGCTTGTAGTTCCCCTTTCCTAGAGACTTTTCACTTTCTATTTGCAGTTCGCGCTGCAATCTTGCGCTGTTCTGCCCTTTCATTGTTTCATTGTACTCGGTATGAAATATATTTGTCTCTCGCCATGCATCTACCTTTACGTGCATTTTGCATTGGCCGCCCCTCCAATGTTCGGACTGGACTGACTAGCTTCACTGTATGTCGACAGTGTCGCTATATGTGGTGATGCTGGTCGTGTCGGAGATATTTTCTGTCTCTTGTGCAGTCAAATCTCTTTCCATCTGCTACCTCCACATTCTCGGACACGATCCCCAAATGATTTTGCCTGAATCAGCTCGAGCTGCTGTATTTCTGTTTCCAGGGTGCACCTCGTGGAGGTACATTTGTGATCTTGGTTATCTGCTAACCCTGGGTCCGCCTAGAGCAATGTGTTCCCTTTGATGGGTGTAACTAACTCTCTTTTACGCATCTTCCAGGTCTATCTCTGCAACTGCAGATTCTTCTTTATTCTGAAGACTTTCATAAACTTCATATTCAAGAACTGCTTCATATCTGACTGTGTTTCCTCTGGGTCTGTATGTACCTAGGTTATTTTGGAGAACTCCTTTGATATCTAGTTCTCTGGTTATACGTCTAGCAGAAATTCTTTGCTAGTTCCGGTTACCAGTTTCAAGATGGCGGACGTATGTTTCTGTTGTAGATTCCTTTTCGATACGTTAATCGACGATCTAACAAATCGTCATTGTAAAACTCCCAGTGTTTCTGTAACGGATGTTATAGTTCTAACTAAAAACAACGCTCAAAAAAACATTTATGAATGAATAAAATCAACGGCCATAATAAATGCACAAGACCTGCAATCTCTATCAACTGACCGACATGCATGTAGAACTATGACATCCGCCCTATGTGCCAAACCTGGTAGAAGAGGAACTGACTGACTGAACAATTCTTTTCAGAATGATACCGTACACATTCTGCAATGTTATGATGTGATAACCCTATATGTCCGTAGGATCTTTGCCGGTTTCTGGCACGGGTATAATATAGCTATGTAGCCACTTTTCTGGTACTACTCCTGTTTTCAGACGCACATTATAATCGTCTGTCATCTTAACTAGCATAATTTTCCTAATGTATCTCTGTGTTATTTCTGTGTTGCGCTACAATGTTTATTATTCTACGTGTAGGAATATTGCAATTGGTAATGCAACGAATTTAGAGCAAACACATCTTCATGATACACCTCTTTACTGGTTTTTTCCCATTCACTCGATATAATACATTCAAAGTAAGTGAACTCCTTTATCTGTTTAAGGAATTTAGTTTCGATGGCTATAGTGATATTTCTTTCTTTCTTTGTTATTGTCATTTTTTTCAGTCTTTCAATATTAATATTTATGTTGAATCACAAGGCAACACACAAAAATCATCACAGATAATTATATATGGGTTTTGTAGTATTTGGTTAGCTGATTTCAAATCTGTCTTTAGTTTTTTTCTACCACGTAACATTTTTTTGTAATAGCTAATTATAATATCTTTCAACAGTGGTTATGACCACAAATCGAGTACAATGTTTTATTTAGATTGGTATCGATACTTTATTACTGGCTGTTACAATTTTGTTCAGTTTCGGGTCACGTGATTTAGTATCGATGCTACCATTTTTGTGTATTCGATAGGATAGTAAATCCATTTATACACATGTGGTGTTTGCTTAAAGTAATTACGACAATGTTCTTCAATGTTGACGGCTCATTGAGTTATTGTCAGGACATCGATGGTCTCTTCAACAGTTTATCACAAGTGCATGATCCATCAGAATGGCGTCTCTTCATTGATTCCTCGCGAAGAAGCTTAAAGGCAGTTCTTTTGCACAATGGAAATTTAAAACCAAGCATACCAGTTGCACATTCTGTTTATCTGAAAGAATCGTATTACAACATGAACAGTTTGCTTGAAGTTATCCATTATAAAACACACCAGTGGAACATCTGTGGTGATCTAAAGGTCATTGGCATGTTGATGGGCATGCAAGGAGGATTCACTAAATACTGCTGTTTCCTATGCGTATGGGATAGTCGAGCAACAGCGGAACATTATGTCAAACGTGTCTGGGAGCCCAGGCATATCTATACGCCAGGAGCAAGCAGTGTCCAAAATATGCCCCTTGTTGATCCACAGAAAATATTTCTGCCACCTCTCCATATTAAGCTAGGACTGATGAAAACCCTTGTGAAGACCATGGGTAAGACAAACTCAGAAGGTTTTCAGTACCTTGTTAATAAAATCCCAAACATCACTGCTGCAAAAATTAAGGAAGGGATATTTATAGGTCCACAAATCAGATCTGTTTTACAAGATGAAGGTTTCAAACAGTCTCTGTCAGGAGCTGAGCTAGAAGCCTGGGAGGCATTCAAGTGGGTCTGTGAAAACTTTCTTGGTAATCATAAGTCCCCTACGTACAGGGAAGGAGTTCAGCGTCTAATAGATTCTTACCAGAACCTTGGCTGTCGCATGTCATTAAAAGTGCACTTCTTGCACTCCCATGTAGATTTCTTCCCAGAAAATCTTGGTATGGTGAGTGAAGAGCAAGGAGAACGTTTTCACCAGGACATTCAGTTAATGGAGCGCCGTTATCAAGGTTTGTGGAATGAGAGTATGATGGCCGACTTCTGCTGGATGCTATTCCGTGATAATCCAGGCGAAGAATATAACAGAAAATCAAATTCCAAGCATTTTTGAAGAAACATTCTACATATCTATGCTGTGATGTGAGTATATTTGATTTAGTCTAGAAGATGTGAATCATTTGCTTAATTGATGTTTGCGATTCTCGAAAAAATACAGCCAAGTTCAGTGAAAACTAACATCACTCATAACTTTAAAACTTGACGTGATAGAAAAAAACTGATACCAGATCTGAAATCAGCGCCAAAAACTCCTTTAGAAAGTGTATTTTGGTTTCAGATGATTAAAAAAAGTTTTATTTTGTTGCCTTGTGATATTTAGCATGTGTTGTGCAGTCCTGTCAAATGTTCTTACAATTGTTCTTCTGATGCTGCTAGTAGTACATGATCGTCTGAAAGAGTAGTTCGTTCAACTTGTCTTTGATGTTATCTTCTTCGTTGGTACTTGCTAGGTTACAGATGTAGTCGATGTGTGTTATAAAAAGTAGTGGCGATAGGACACACCCATGGCAAACTCTTGATTGGATTTGGGACTTACTGGACATTCCTGCAGTTTTTCTTGCTTCATATTTGCATAAATGACCTTGAATATGTTGATTAAATGTTCTGGTACTCCGTATTATGATGGTGTTTTCTATAGAAGTTGTCTGACTACTCTGACGAAAGCCGCTTCTTGGTGGACAATCGCAATCGTAATTCTGTGTTGTTTTCTGTGGCTCTTTCTGTTAGTTAATCGGTGGATCATCATCACTACAAACTGAACACATCCATAGTTGCTGTGATCTCTCCTTGAGTGAATCCACCATTACACTTCTGCTGACAGTAACAGTCCTATATTGGTTGGCCGTCATTTTTCTGCGTCCTCCAAAATGTTCACTTCTAGCAACACCGCATTATAATCTCTGATATTTAATCCTAGCCATTGAAAATCACTCATTATCCACATTAGTCTCACTCTCGCGTGCTATATCTCATAAGGAGTTCAAAATGTCAGCGCGGTCCATTGCCCATCGCTCGATACCATAATCGCTCATGACGCCAGTTGATCTGCTCTTTCATTGCCTCGAATACCAACATGTCCCGACACGAAAATTCATATAACCACTTTCAGCCTCGCCTTTCCAAGGCCTCAATCGACTGTTCTCGAAAGAGACCCACTTGTACCTTCCTAATCATACTTATAGAATCACTCAAGAAGCAGACTTGCGTTACCGTCTTTGTATATACCCACTCAAATGTCTTGGATACAGTCATATTCTCCATTGTCATACTACTCGTAGTGACCATTAAGTCACCACTCTTGATTCATCTCCTCCCTTCCAGTTTTACCTGCGCACTAAGCTATGAATGCCCAATCACTGCGATGTGATTACTATTTAGCCACTATATTAGTGTAGACACTATAACATTTATCAGTGCTAGCATTTATATCATTGTATATGTGTATGTGACAGTATGTGACATAGTGTATGTGTATGTGACATTGAGGGAGTATCATGATTTAAGTGTATATGACCTCGTGGGATTATATCATTGTGTATATGTATGTTACAGTGAGAGAGTATCATTGTGTAGATGTAACTGACAGTGAGAGATTATATCATTGTGAACGTGTATTTGTATGTGTATGTGACAATTTGAAGGTATCATTGTGAGAGTAGTGCAAACATCATCATTACTCTCTGCGTGTCAAACAACTGTACACAACAAAAGATTGTTCATAACGTGACATCACCATGAAGCATTGAGTCATCATCACGTTTTTCATCAGCATTGCTGTCATCACCACCAACATCAGAACCATAAGCATCATTGTCATCTTCAACATCATCATCTTCAACATCGTCGTCAGCATCATCATCACCATCATCACCGTCAATATCTTCATCATTTTCAACATCATCATTTTGAGTACCATCATCAGCACAATCATCATGCATAATCATCAGCACAATCATCAGCAATATCATCATCAGCACAATCATCAGCAATATCATCATCAGAACAATCATCATCTTCACCATCATCATCATACTTATTTATTATCATCATCACCTTCATCTTCAATACCACCACCCCTAACATCAGAGCCACCATATTCATTACCGCAAAATTCATAATTATCATAACATAATAATCAAAATCACAACAATCATTATTATCACTACCTCCATCATCACCAACTCACTCCTCTCCATCACCATCATTATCTGGAAGAAAATTGTATATCATTTAATGATACAGTCCACGGTTTCATCATATCATCGTTGCTATCTGTATCATCATCGTTACAACTAGAATCGTGATCAATCGTCTACGTATCTACAAACTTGCAATGTACCGACAACAAAGACAATTTCGCTCTCAGATCATGAAAACAACTTATTTCTCTAACATCAAACAGAACCAAGTGATTGTCTACGGTTAATGTCAGCTATTTCTCCAACATCAAACAGAACCAAGTGATTGTCTACGGTTAATGTCAGCTATTTCTCCAACATCAAACAGAACCAAGTGATTGTCTACGGTTAATGTCAGCTATTTCTCCAACATCAAACAGAACCAAGTGATTGTCTACGGTTAATGTCAGCTATTAATGTCGGTCTGAGTGTAGGTAAAAAATGTGCATCTCTTGCACGATAAACAATGTCAAATGCTCTTGTACAACATCTCAGACGATATTTATTCTATTACTTGACATTGATACGTCAGCAAATTTTATTACCAACAATCTATAATATTATCTTTTCTGTCTCTCGGAAACACTTTCCTTCTCTTGAAAGTCATTTCTTGATTAATGACGTATATCGTCTGCATTATTTGCTCAAAAACATTAATAAAAAATATCGAAAAAAACTAATGTAAGAACAACCTGTCTAACACAGATAATGACGAAAGCATTTACAAATACCAACATTTCTAAAGACCAACATTTACAAATATCAAAATTTACAAATACTAACATTTACAAATGTTCACATACGCCCTGCCCTATCTTAGTATTCCAATCACCATGCACCATAAGAATATTTTTATTTTTATTTCAATCACCATGTACCATAAGAATAGTTATCTTTTTATTACCATCAACCTGTACCATTAACAAGCTTCAAGATGAAAACATATTAAAACTCTTTTAAAGGCGAATAGCAGAAGAATACAAGAAATTAAACCCAGAAAAAAGATCAGTAGAAGAAGAGTGGACACAATTTGAAACCTTAGTAATGATCACAGCTATTGCAATATGTGGTACTGATCAACGTGGTAAAGCAGGGGAAAAGAGCACCACGTGGTGGAGTGAAACTATAAGACAAGGCGTGAAAGAGAAAAAGAAACTATACAAAGACTGGAAACATAACAAGGAACAAGAAACAGATGAAAAATATTCATTAGCACGAAAAAAATCAAAACAACGGATTAAAGAAGCTAAAAGTAAATTATGGTCTGATTTTGGCAAGAACTTGAATAAAGATTACAAAACAGCTACAAAAACCTTCTACAAAGCAATCTAAGTTATGAGAACCATAACAGAAAATCAGTATCCTACAGAACTAATAAATGACAGGGAAAGTAATCCCATTTCAAATAAGCAAAAAACATTAAAAAGATGGAAACAATACTTTTCTGAGTTATTAAAAACAACACCAAGCAATAATACAGCAAAAGAAACCATAAAGAGTTGTAATGAACAAGAGCCAAATATTCTCATAGAGGAAATTGCCGAGGTCATAAAAAAGGCAAAAAATAACAAAGCTCCAGGGATAGATAACATACCACTAGAAATTATAAGAGCAGCAGGAGAAACAGGATTATATTGACTACACAGATTTTAACACAGCGTGGAGGCAACAGAAGACACCAACAGACTGGAGAAAAGCTATCATAGTGCCAATATGGAAAAGGAAAGGCAGCAAAAGAGACTGTAAACAGTACAGGGGAATTTCCTTGTTAAGCCATGCAGGAAAACGATATGCAAAAATAGTAGAGAAAAGACTGAGACCTGTAATAGAACAACAACTTAGCAATACCCAAATGGGTTTTAGAAGAAACAGAGGATGTACTGATGCAATATTTATTCTGAAACAGTTGGCAGAGAAGTCAATAGAATACAACCAAAATTTATACATATCCTTCATAGATCAAGAGAAATCATTTGACCAAGTAAACAGAGAAAAACTATGAGAAACATTAAAAATTTATGGAGTATGCCAACATTTAATTAACGTTTGTAGAAGTCTCTATAGCAACAGCAGTTGCACTATAAGAACAGCTGCAGGCTACACAGAGGACTTTGTGATTAGCACAGGAGTAAAACAAGGATGTGTATTATACGCACTACTTTTTATTACATACATGGACCATATAAACAAAACTGCAAATTCTAATGAAGAAAATGAACTGCTTTTTGCAGATGACGAGGTTTTATTCCACAACAGCATTAAAAACCCGCAAGACCACCTAAGCATAATAGACACAGCAGTCAAGCAATTTGGAATGCAAATATACATAGACAAAACAGAAGTAATGAATATTGCAAGAGAAACGGAGAATATCAACATACAGATAAACACTAAACAACTAAAACATGTAGATGAATTCAAATATCTGGTCAGCACATTCAAATATTCAAATATGACGGCAGACAAGAGGCGGAGATAAACACAAGATGTAATAAGGCATGTCGGGTCATTGGTCAATTAACACCTTTACTAAGAAACAAAGATATTACACTAGAAACAAAGAAAGCGCTTTTCAAAACCATTTTCTTACCAACATTGTGTTATCAGTGTCAAACTTTGACATTAGATTCTAGAACAATACATAAGATTAACACCACTAAAATTAATTGTGTGAGACGTATGATTGGAGTTAGCTTGAACGACAAAATCAGGAATGAAACACTAAGGAAACAATTAGGGATCAAGCGAACAATAGAATACATACAGAAACAACAAGTTAAATGGTACGGCCACATAACAAGACAGAAAGAACAAAGTATTATCCAAAAAACACCTAACAAACGATACGAAAACAGTCGACCTATTCGACGCCCTTGTAAAAGGTGGATAGATAGTGTATTAGAGACACTCGGAAATATAACAGCAGAAGTGGCAAATAGAAGGGCAAAAGACCGTACACTCACTATCCCCTCAACACCGAAAGGTACATGAAGACAGAAAGAAGAAGAAGAAAAACCTCTACCATAAGAATAGTTATCTTTTTATTCGAGTCACTGTGTACCATAAGAATATATATCTTAGTTTTCCAACAACCCTGTACTATACGAATATATATCTTAGTATTCCAAACACCATGTACCATACAAATACACTTTATTCTATTTGTTTTATTACATCTCCTGTGCATACAAATTTTCAATTCCGTTTTCCTTGTAATTATTATTGGAGGGTCATACATCTGTATGACGGATATATTCTTGGGTTGGGTAGCTGTTGGAAATTCTATAATCCTACTACTTATGGGAGTACAACTAATGACTACTTTACTCTGTTCTTATCAACAATCAAATCAACTCCATTCCGATGCATGGTATCATCTCCGCTAAGCCGTATATTGTGTCCATGAGAGAAAGTTCGAATGTCTCGAGCATTTCATTACAAATAGGTCTAGGAAAAATCCCAAATGTACCTATCGAGTTCACGTGTTAGCTCTTGCACCGTAAAGATATTGCTTATTTGTGCCGGTACTAAATTTTCGCATTTTCCATGCGTGGATTTTTACTCAGTGATGCCAACAACCCTTCAGGCTTGTGTTTTTTAGTAAACATTATTACTGAATAAAATGCATACCTATGTTGATGTACATCTTGAAGAACTAATTTGGTTACATCAGAGATTTCAACCAAAATTAATGAAGTTAGCGGTTTTAATAATCCAGTTCCTACTACATCTGAATATACTGCTATAAGTAAGAACTGTAAATATAAGAATGAAATATCATAAAATGAAGATATGAACCGTCAAAGTAAAAATGAAGATATAGAAAAGAGAAAGAAGTATGTAAATTTGAATGTTACAATTGAAATAAAATAATAGTGAAATGTAAGAATGCCTCCATGATAACGTAATCCTCCACAAATAAGAAACCAAGGTGACACCATAACTTGTGTACGGTTTGCTATCTCAAAGAGATGTTTCTTTTGAAATGGGAATGTTGATATGCATGCATGTTTAGTTCCCGAGTCATTTCAGTGCAACACTATATTGGAATCAAGTCATTTCAAGGGCGAAAAATATACTTCTGTGTGAAGTAGTTCATCAGTTCTGTTAAATATCTTGACCCAACTTAAGAGATGGCACATCTTGTATTCTCTGTCGCAGAACAACAACACTGAAACGTCCATTGACCTGCTGTCTTCGTAAAAATAAACTCGGAATAAAGAGCTCAGATATCGTGGAGGATTGACTTCATTAATGCATGGCTATCCCATATGTATTTCATCCCTCTCAACGAAGAGGCACGAGATCACCAGTTATAGCACGTATATCAGTAGCTTCAATCAATAATCTCCAGTGATCTTCGATAAAATCCACTTTATGAAAAAGATGTGGATTTGGGAATCGTTTGACAGAAGACACAAAAATAAGTTCAAGACAAGACATGCAAGATGCTGTTTCTACAGGAGACAAAAGTAAGAGTTCAATACAAGATACATCGTGATAATGATGATGCTTCTACAGGAGCCAGGTAGTTCAACAAATCAACAACTTTCATTAGTCTCATTTTGTGAAATCATGAAAAGAAGACAGTAGCCTTATTATATGCACTCTAAACTGAAGTTTCAGGACCCAGGCAAAACACGGGCATACGAATGTGATATAATAGAGAGAAGTGAAAGGTAGATGTGTGAACGTATGAATTGAGATGTACATGAGAATAACGTGGAAAAAGAACTACTCGTACTTCTAAAATGTGTACAAATTAAGGAAATTGACACATGAAATCGATCATAATTGACTAAATGAACTATGTGCCATCAGAGATAAATACACGACCAGGGTAATGCAGTTTTGCTAATCAATTAAGACACACATAATACCATACATAAAACAAAGTTTATACTAAAAGGCCTTTATCAAGATTAACATTACAATCAACTTTAAACATACAACAGTAAACAAACCGTAAGAATTATAGACGTTCACATTGTCATGTGTACAGTAAATTTACCGGAAGAGTTATTACTAGGTCAGAGGTGAAAACACCACACTCATCATCAAAACAATATACTTCATAATTATCACCATTATCGTCTTCACAATCACCATCAGCATCAGCACCACCATTTCCATCACCACGATCTTCATCATTATCATAACATTATACATAACATCACAACACTCATTATTATTACTTCTTCCATCATCACCAACACACACACATCAACATCACCATCATTATCTGGAAGACAATGTTCTATCGCATAAAGATATAATCGTCACTATAATTGATGTCACAACCTGTACAACAAGAATCGTGATTATTCGACTATTTATCTACAAACTTGCGACATACACACAACAAAGAAAATATCATTCTCAGATCATGAAAACAATTTATTTCATCAACATCAAACAGTCACATGACTGTGTAAGGTTAATGCCAGCTATTAATGTAGGTCTGAGTTTAGGTACACAATGTACATCTCCCCTTTGATACAAAAAAAAATGTTGAATGCTCTTGTACAACATCCTAGACCACACAATTTATTACCAATAATCTAAAATGTTAACTTGTCTGTCTACGGAACAATTTCTACTTTTGTTGATCGTTATTCCCTGATGAAGTAGATTGTTTGCAGTACTCTCTCCAGAACATTAAAGACAATATGGAATTAACGATTGCAAGAACAACCTGTAATTTACACAAAATGAAACCAATGTTTACAAATATCCACATTGATAACTATCTACATTTACAAATACCATCACTTCCACATACTAATATTTCAGAATGCCAATATTTCCAAATGCCAAACATTTACAAATACCAACAATCTCCAAATATCAACATTGACAAATATCAACATGTACAAATTATATAACTCTTACAAATAACGACATTTAGATAAATATATAAATATATATATTTATATATTTATATACATATGTTTATATACAATAAATAAATATATTTATATACAAATACATCATTTACACATACCAACATTTATAATTACCACATTTCACAAATACCAACATTTATAATTACCACATTTCACAAATACCAACATTTATAATTACCACATTTCACAAATACCAACATTTATAATTACCACATTTCACAAATACCAACATTTATAATTACCACATTTCACTAAATACCATCATTTATAATTACCACATTTCACAAATACCAACATTTATAATTACCACATTTCACAAATACCAACATTTATAATTGCAATTATTTAAAAATACAAAATTTACAAATAATAACATTTATGATTACCAACATTTACAAATATCAACATTTACAAATACCAAAATTTAGAAATGGCAACATTTATAAATACCAACATTTGCAAATGCCAACATGTATAAATACCAACGTTTACAGGTAACAACATTTATAAATACCAACATTTACAAATACCAACAATTACAAATACCAACAATTACAAATACCAATATTTGCAAATACCAACATTTACAAATATCATAATTTACAAATACCAACATTTACAAATACCAACATTTAAAAATACCAACGTTTACAAGTGCCAACATTCACAAATATCATTACTTACAAATCTCACCATTTACAAATACCAACATTTAGAAATATCAACATTAATATCAATATTAAATTACATCGATGACTGCATAATTAAGCTGCTACGCGCACCTGAGACATAATATGTACTTCTGTGTTTCTAACTGATTACAATGCATATGTTGTGTATGTTGTCTCTATCAATAGAAGTAAGGACAATTGTCATTCAACGCTACTTATAGCTACTTCTGTCACATGGAATCAAATCATAGACAGAAAATAACTTGAGAAAAGCAGAGCACAGATATGTGGTTATTCAGAAGAATTTTGTGTATCGTATCATCATCAGCAGATTTCATGCAGGCTGGTGTAGGATATCATGGCTCTCCACAACTTTTTATCTCCAGTATTATTTAACAGGTCGTTTTTATTTTCCTGCCGTGCTAGGTGTTTAAACTGTCTATTATTTTGTCGCGTTATCGCTCTCTGGAATTGTGTAGTGAATCTTGTACACGATTCCAGAAATGAGATATGCAGATGACACAGGTCTCCTTACTACACATCCTGAGAGACTGAAACAGGTTATCACATCAACAAAGATATACAACGGGATTCATAATCTATATCTTATCGCACAGACAAAAAAAATTATTACAATAGAAAAAACAATGATCAAATCAATAATCAACATAGACAATATAGAACGAGAATGTGTAAACAAATTCAAAAATCTGGGTGCGAAAAGAAACAGCTCCGGAGATTGTTCAGTCACGATTAGAAGAAGACTCGCAATTGCAACACTCAAATTAACACAAATGAGAGAACTATAGCTAAGTAGTAAAAAATAACACTAAATTAACCATTTTAAGATCATGAGTTTTCCCAGGGGCAACATATGGATACGAGATTTGGACTTTAAACAAGACAACATTCAAAAAAATAAATTCATTTGAAATGAAGTGCTACAAAAAGATCCTACGAATATCATGGACAGAGAAAAAGAATAATATTGAAGTTTTGAAAATACTGAAACTAAACGAAGGGTGGCTTCTAAATGCCATCATAAGAAGGACGCTGCAGTGTTGTAGACACTTAAAGCAACATGATGGTATCGGAAGGCTGATTCTAGAGGGAAGAGTGCCAGGAAAGGGAAGAAGTGGAATACCAATAATACGATGGACCAGAGACATCGAAGAATGTATGCACATATCTTTGGCGAATGCAAGGCTGATTGCACGGAACAGAGAGGCGTTCAGAGTTTTCCAGGACGAAAGCAACGTTCTGGAAATAATATGTCACTTCATATATCGCTCTCGGTCTCTGCTGCTTTCAGTCTTGATTGTTCTGACTATATTCTACACAACTAGTAGTCTGATAACGTCGCCAAAATATGAAGATTGTCTTTTACTTATGTTAATCATTATTTTAAGCCCGTCTCGCATTTGACTCTTTCAACTCTTTCACATTAGTTATCGTGGCAATGAATAGCATTCTCGGCATTATTCTGTAGAAACACATATCTATTGTCTCTAATTTCGTACTGTCATGTTTGTTTATTATCCAAGACTAACAGCCATATGTTAGTATAGGAGTTATATATCACTGCAGAACTCTCTTCCGTACCTCTAATGACAAGGTCATATTACACAATACATTTTTCTCTTTTTTATTGTTTTTATCTGCTTTTATTTCTGCTGAATTTATTTTTTCATTTACTGTAATCGGTGTACCTAAATACTTGAATTAGTGCAAATTTTGTAATACTATATCATTCACTTTGTTCTTGCAAGCTGATATTTTCTTACTGTGAAATAACCATTACTTCTATTTTCTTTATATTTAGAAAGAGACCTTTATCATTACGTTCTATCATTGCTAAAGTAATTAATTCAAGAATGTCTCCTCACATTTAGCAGTCATAACATTGATAATGTACCGGTGTATGTCTCTGTCTACGAATAATGTACCGTTATATTTCTCTGTATACGGATAATGTACCGTTGTATTTCTCTGTATACGGATAATGTACCGTTGTATTTCTCTGTATACGGATAATGTACTGTTGTATTTATCCGTTTATAGATAATGTACCGTTGTATTTCTCTGTATACGGATAATGTACCGTTGTATTTCTCTGTATACGGATAATGTACCGTTGTATTTCTCTGTATACGGATAATGTACCGTTGTATTTCTCTGTATATAGATAATGTACCGTTGTATTTCTCTGTATATAGATAATGTACCGTTGTATTTCTCTGTATACGGATAATGTACCGTTGTATTTCTCGGTATACGGATAATGTACCGTTGTATTTCTCTGTATATGGATAATGTACCGTTGTATTTCTCTGTATATGGATAATGTACCGTTGTATTTCTCTGTATATGGATAATGCACCGTTGTATTTCTCTGTATATGGATAATGTACCGCTGTATTTCTCTGTATATATATAATGTACCGTTGTATTTCTCTGTATATGGATAATGTACCGTTGTATTTCTCTGTATATAGATAATGTACCGTTGTATTTCTCTGTATATAGATAATGTACCGTTGTATTTCTCTGTATATGGATAATGTACCGTTGTATTTCTCTGTATACGGATAATGTACCGTCCGTTGTATTCTCTGTATACGGATAATGTACCGTTGTATTTCTCTGTATATAGATAATGTACCGTTGTATTTCTCTGTATACGGATAATGTACCGTTGTATTTCTCTGTATATAGATAATGTACCGTTGTATTTCTCTGTATATGGATAATGTACCAATGATATTTTTTCTGTCTACTGATAATGTGTCGTTGTATTTCTCTTTCTATGGATAATGTGTCGTTTTATGTTTAAGTCTATGAGATGGACATATTATTAACGGATAACTGTGAGACGGACACATTATTGTAAAGAATACACATACAATTTACATTTTGTGAACGGATGAATGTGAGATGGACATATTGTTGTTAATGGATACAAGTGAGATTAACTTATTTTTTTTTTAGGATTAAAATTACAGTAAATTTCTGGGTTGAATGGCTAAACATTTCACACATTAATTATTTCTATATTAGGCCTACTTATGTAAAATACAATTCCGTGTTGTTACGCAAGGTCTAGTGTTATATTGTTTTACTGTTTTCGCGTTAATTATTTATTTCTAGGAATGTGCACCATGTTTATTCACGATTCACTGATATGCATCTAAAATCATCTATACTTCTTATCAACGTGTACTACCATTAATAAAAGATAGTGAATGCACATCAGATCTGCTCAATTGTAAACCAGAAATCAGGATCTGGGAGGATGAAATTTCACAGAATATCTGTACAAGAGCGCACCAACACAAACCATAACAAACCAATGGCAAATGACACGTAGAAAAAGAGCGAATTACAACAAAGAAAAGAGGTATCTTTTTATTTTATTTAAAAAAAATTTTAAAATATTTTTTTGTTGGAAGTATTAAATACTATAAGGCATAAAAAGGGAGTTCAGGGTATGGATATATTATACATGAGATTCATGGAACAGTAGAAGCCTACACGTTATCCTATAAACGTAAAGGCAATCATGAAACTTTCTAACAACTCGGATGAAAGGAACTAAGATTTCTGGTTTCATAAATGTGTTGGGAAACAATAAATAAAATGACGAGCGTACCTGATGACAACCAAAGATATTGGAACTTGGTGGACATGGATCAAAAAAGGAATAGTAAGAGGTTTAGTAGACCATGTAAAAAATAACAAGGATATATTCTACTAAAATTTGAGTTTTACGTAACGTTGGATACTCTTTTACTATTTTGGAATGTCCTCGTTAAAACTATATGTACATATTATTCTAGGAAGGAGACCTCGTATGGAAAAGTCAGTTATTTAGATAGCTCACGATTAGACTTCGATTTAGGAGATAATATTCAATAACCAAGACAGACACTGATCATTTCTTATACAAATAAGGTATGCACATGTATATTGTTTTTCATTGCATGAGTGATTTTGTCAGTCAAGTTAGTGAGATTCTAACATTGTTGAAAATTTACCAAATCATTGTGCTTATATATCTTATATATGTTCGTCCATCACAAGTGATGATGACCATTTGTTACATTCACCTCTAAATATACTTTATATACATACATATATATATATATATATATATATATATATATAATAAACTTTAAAGGAACATATTTTAATTATTCTTACCGAAGTTAATATAATGAAGTTGTAATATGAACATAACATTCTAACGTGTATGATTGCCTTGTTATAAAGATGGTTAACATGGCGTATGCGTGTTGATTAAACCTGAAGTGATGGGCAGTTAAATATTATACATTTGGTTGTGTTAATCATATGTTGATAGTACAAAATACTAAATACTGAATAATGAGAGACAATGCACATGTGTATCATTTACATGTGATTTGACACAGTCAATTTCGAGGAGTGTGTGCAAAGAGGTTGCCAAGTAGGAACAGTTTACACAATTGCCTCTGTCGCATTATCAATTGTGTATTAGCTTACAAGACCAGATATTTTCCGCTTAAAGCATATTACAAATTGATAAGAGTTTTGATTCATGAGTTTTGTTGTAACACTCACTTTTATTGGCTAATAGTAAATGAGATGCTGGATAAAGACAGTCAGTGTTTTACTGCGTTGTTCATGTGTTGTATAAAACACTGAGTGATATTTCTGACGCTACATGGTCAATCAGCTGAGCATACTTTCAGTCATGATTTTTGTGGATTCATACACCAATCTTATTCAGAAAACATGATGTATGTGATGTTTCCTTTTGTAGGTTTCTTAACTCTGTTTCTTTGTCAAAGTGAGTATGACATTTGATGACGATATTAATATTGTCGTACAGCTTTAATGTTAATGGAATAACCCGCTCTTGAAAACTATTACTAACATTTACTTTTTTTGTTTCTCAGAAATTATGCTGACAATAAAATGTGTGTTGCCATCGTCATTTAATGGTTTTCATGAATTATTATAACATTTTATGTTTATTAACATTTTCATTTATTGGTTTCGATAAATTAAGCAGGCTTTTTTTGTTTGTTTTCATCGTCATTTATTGGATTGCTTAAATTATAGTTCTCCCAGGTCCTGAAATATGACAGCTTGTAATTTGAACTGTATACACATTAAGTATTACTTGGGATTAAGGTGACTATTGTGGTAATCCCGGGTGTATGACTTATGACCGGGTGTTGGTGCCGAAGATCAACTCCCACACTTAAGAACAACCTTTCTCTGAAAAAGTGCCGAGATAATCCACCTGACAATGAAATAACTACGTTGGAGTTGCAGCATTATGGTAATTAAGAAATCCAAGGGAATTATGTTTTATAAGCATATTCCATGTCTATTGCATCCGCGCATGTCTTAATTCGTTCGTCAAAACTTTCGAACACATCTTGCGCGAATACGGCGACGTTGTGCCAAGTATGCTTACCTGGACGATAGCCTCCCAAAGTTGAGGACATGCTTCTATTCCTTTCTAGATGCAGGGACAATTTCCATGCAACAATCTTTTCTAACAATTTGCCGATTGTATTCTATATTCGATCGTATGCTATAATGCGATTTAGTGTGGTATGATAACTTAGAAAACTAATAAAACATGCAGTTTGACACATAGTAAAATGATAACATAAGACATGTTGGTGCATACATATAGTGAAATGCGTACCTGTAATTCTAGAAAAGCAAGAAATATTACGTGATGTAATAGAAAAGTGCTAACAACATGTTGCCTAGCCTAGTTGTGGAATGTGAAAAATCATGAAGGCCCACACATTTATTTTTTTTAAAACATGTAAAATGCGTTATGACTTTAGTGAGAAAGTGTTAGCAAGTGGTGTCTTGTGGAATAGTTTAGCGAACTGATAAAACATGAAATTTGATCTTATCAAAAAGTGCACTTGTATTGAAATGCGCACTCGTAAGAATAGACAAAAAGTGCATTTGATCATATCGAAAAGTGCTAAATGCCGTTTACCTAGATGTGAAAAAGATAACAGACGGAGTATCATAATTTATTAAAAAAACATGGCACATGCGTTATAGTTTTAGTGAGAATGTGCTGAAATGTGGATACATATGAGATACTAGTTTAGAGAACTTATAAAACATGAAGTTTGTCATATGGTAAGTGCCAAAATCGGATTGTATAGCTCTAAACAGTGATACATGCTGAAGGCCCATATATATATATATATATTTATATAGATCACCGCTGGATGAAAACGTCTGCTGTTATCTTGTTTCCCAAATATACGAAATTTGAAACTAATTTATTTATAGTAAAATTTCATCTAGTTTAATTTATTCTGTCAGGCGGTAAAAGTCATGATTTTTGTTTTATGTGTGTTTATTTGAAGGCATGTCTGTTGCGCAAAAAATTGAGTCATTCTGATTTTTCTTGGAGATCTTGGAATATTGACCTCAGTAGAGCAATATCATCTGTGAATGGGAGATCTTCCACGCTCTTGTTTACCCATTTGATTCTTAGTTGTATGTGGTCTGTGAATTTTTTGATCACCCAGTCAATCACAGTGCAAAACAGTATTAGGGGCAAAACACATTCATGATTTACTCCCGTTTAGATAAATAGTTACTTGTCCAAAAAGTATATATTATTTCTTCTTAGACTACAGCAAGGCATTTGACAAGTCCGACGTAAAAAAATTAATCCAATACCTTAATGAAATAGAAATAGATGGAAATGACATCACACCAATGATAAATTTATATTGGGAACAGACTGCATCAATAAAGTGTTAAAACAACTTCTCACCATGTATATATATATATATATGTATATATATATATATATATATATATATATATATATATATATATATATATAAGAAGCGTGGCAAGACAAGAGTTTATTTAATTACCACAGTCCATTTAATATATACATATAGAATATATTTACTCAAGATCAATGTGAAAATAATAAATCTGAGAATACAGATGACATCTTTCGTAGAAAGTGAAAATGAACTACACAGACTAATAGATCAAGTCGATAAATCAAGTACAGAATATGGGACTGGGCATAGGCAGCCAAAAAACATAAACTATTATAATCAGCAAAGTCGCAGAAGAACAAATGCTAAAAATACAAATACATGGGGAGAAACTACAAAAGGTAGAACATTATCAACACCTTTTTCACATAATCACAAATGATGGCTGATGTGAAACAGAAGTTAAAAGTGGAATATGAATGGTTAAAAATAATGTCAATGACCTGAGGAAAATGGTAATATTTAAACACATTAAAAACAAGCTAAGCATGAGAATTATTTAATACTGCATGTATTCTATATTAATGTAGGGCTTAGAAAGATTGACAATTAAAAAAACAATTCGAAGACAGAAGTGATGCCTTCGAGATGTGGATATATAGAAATATAATGAGAACATCGTGGAAGGAGAAAAAAAAATAAAGATGTTCTAATAACATTTAATATGAAGAAATAATTAATAAAAGAAATGCAGATGAAAGAAATAAAATAGTGTGGACACATTAAAAGTCACACCACCTTGTTATATATATATATATATATATATATATATATATATATACATATGTATATATATATATATATGTATGCATATATGTATATATACGTAAGCACGCACACGTGTGACATCAATTGTGTGGGTGTGTGTGTGTGTGTGTGTATATATATATATCTGTACCTCTGTGTGAAATATTTGTACATGTTTAAATACAATTTCTGTTATTCGTATGTTAACTAGTTTCAGCGATAAAAACATAAATAATGTATTTTCTGATTAACATAATACTCTAATAGTACCAGGTCAAAGGAATTTATCGGGTGATATCATTTCAAATCGATCTTCAATTTATAAAGTGATACCAGGTCAAATCGATCTTCAATTTATAAAGTGATACCAGGTCAAAGCGATTTTCTACTTATAAAGTGATACTAGGTCAAAGCGATCTTCAATTTATAAGTTATATCAAGTCAAAGTGATCTTCAATTCATAAAGTGATATCAAGTCAAAGCGATCTTCAATTTATAAAGTGATATTAAGTCAATGTGATCTTTTATCGATGGTGATGTCAGAATATGTTGTTTAAATATTTGATACATGTTCGTGTTTGTCTTGAAATAAACAATTTAAGACTATAAAAGAAGTAGAATATTGCAAAATTGTTGTAACTTTGCAGAAAGGAAGCTGAAATAATATATGTCAGTTATGAAGTTAGAATTGATATTCTACTGTCACGTGTCAAGGCAGGCAGTATATCATGATATTCTACTGTCACGTGTCAAGGCAGGCAGTATATCATGATATTCTACTGTCACGTGTCACGGCAGGCGGTATATCATGATATTCTACAGTCACGTGTCAAGGCAGGCAGTATATCATGATATTCTACTGTCACGTGTCAAGGCAGGCAGTATATCATGATATTCTATTATCACATGTCAAGACAGATCAGTATAGCATATTCTACCGTCACGTGTCAAAAGATAACATCATAGCATGATAATGGATACACATTGTAAATTGACATTCATAAAATGAATTTTTAGCCTTGTTGATGTCAAATTTCTTTAAGCCCGCCCACTCTCTTGTCAACAATTGTTAATAATTTTCATACTCTTCATTCCAAATTTACAGACGAGATTTATTGATAGCCAACTAATGTAGTTGCTTTTGTCAGATAGTTTGGTAACTATGTAATAAAAACCTTACGACAACTATGCACGAATTCTAAACGTTTTCTATTGGATGTGTTTAATTGTAAAAGATTCATCCATCCAGTAATATTTATATGACTGCCACGAATGTCTCGAGTTTCTTAGACTCAATCGCTGACATTGTTGTTTATGTCTAGGCTGACAAACTACTTATTGACATTTGGAGTTTGAGTCGTTTCTTGAAATATGTCTGGGAGTGTTATCTATATGAAACCTCTAAAAACATGTTCACCACTTACATTGTGATGTCCAGAGTTCCCAGGGTTCTGAGTAGAACCTGTGGACAGCACGTAGATTTTACTTCCAGATCAACACGTTCTTCTGTCACCCATTGTAATATGGTGCACAACATAACCAGTTTAATATTGTTAGTGAGATACTAGCACATTTGAGTGTATGTTTAATATTGCTAGTGAGAGATTATAACATTTGATTGTATGTTTAATATTGCTAGTGATAGCCGATAACATTTGATTACATGTTTAATATTGCTAGTGAGAGACGATAACATTTGATTATATGTTTAATATTGCTAGTGAGAGATTAGAACATTTGAGTGTATATTTAATATTGCTAGTGAGAGACTAGCACATTTGAGTATATGTTTAATATTGCTAGTGAAGGATTAGAACATTTGCTTATATGTTGAATACTGCTAGTGAGAGACTAGCACATTTGAGTCTATGTTTAATACAACTATTGTTAGTGAGAGACTATATCATTTGATTCTATGTTCAATAACACTATTGCTATTGAGAAACTAGATAAAAGTAGTCTATGTTCTATAGAACTAATGTGAGTGAAAGACATAATAGGTAGACTGTATGTTGAATAAAACTATTATCAGTTATAGTCTAGCCCGTTGGAGTATATGTCTGATATAACTATTAGAAACTTAGTCCGGCGTTACCCGGGCTACAAAATCAACATAGAATATATACCTTCCGGAACAATTAAGAACAACATGTAAACTTCTTCTTCTTCTTCTTCTTTCTGTCTTTTGTAGTTCATACAGTGGCCCATAGAGCTTTGATTCCAGTGTTGTTTCCTCTGGCCAATATGTATGTCTCAGCGTTTCATGCTCAGAACACTCTTGAAGTATATGTTTGGCACTCTGTGATGCATGTACACATGGCCGTGTTGCCAATCTTGAACCTTGTATACATGTGACTGCGGAGTCGGTTGTGTCCTGTTCTGAGACGTAGAATTATAACTTGTTCTGGTCTGTTCATAATATGATAGTCATCTTGTGTTGGTGTTTGTAGCTTTCTTATTGACTTGATCATCTGTTTTTTCTGATGGTAGGTGATTGGTATATCTGGTTGGTCTTCGGCAGCACCTTCCTTAGCCAGTTGGTCTGCTTTTTCATTTCCTGGTATTCCACAGTGAGAGGGTATCCACTGCATGGTTACCTTATACTGGTAAGACAATTCGCTAAGTAGTTTTTTTCAAGTCTGGTAGTTTTCCAGACTGGAGAGATTGAAGCGCTGACCTTGCATCTGTCAGGAATACCACATGCTGTAAGTCAGAGTTGGAGTTCAGCAGTTTTTTAGCTGCCACACTAATTGCCTGGATTTCAGCATCATAATTATTGAAGAATTTTCCTGTTGGTGTTCTGATGGTATCTCTAGGCTTGTGTGGATATTCTATATATACACCTGCACCTCCATTCCTCACGGCATTCTGTGCTGACCCATCTGTGTATACTTTGATCCATATAGCTTGTGGATATTCCTCATCCAGGAAACTGAGGGTGACTGTCCTTCGCTGCACACTGTTCTGTTCGTCCTCGCTTAGTATTCCTTTCACATGGGTCTGAATGTATATTGGCATTCCATGCCTTTCACTCCACGGGGTTTGTTCTGGTACAGGCCTTAAGGGGCTGTCAACTTCAGATAGGTCTGTAAGTTGTCTGCGGAGTCGTTTAGCTTGATGGATAACGCTGCTTCTTTTCAGTCGCCCCATTGCTAGATTTTGGAATCTTTCCTTCATTGGATGACTTGGCATACACTGAAACTTTTCTGCCTGAATTAGTACTTTTGTGTCTCTGCGTTCGCCAAGTGTTTGCATTCTTCCAATTTTCTGCATCTCTGCTATGGGTGTTTATTTCATTGCTCCCAACATTATTCTAAGTGCCTGGTTTTGCACTTTATCTAGATCTTGTAATGTGGTGTTTGATGCAGGACACCACACGGCTGAACCATATTACAGGTGTGGTCTTATGCCTTGCTGGTAAACTTTACTGAGTATATTCCCACTGGCTCCCCATGTGGTTCCACTTAGTTTTCTCAGGATAGCTAACTTCCTCCTGGCTTTTGTTGTTGCTTTGTTTATGTGCTGCTTCCATATCAGTTTATCATCAAAAGTAACTCCGAGGTATGTGGGTTGTTTGTCTTCTTTTAAGAGTTCTACATCTATTTTGATATGACCGGCTTTTTGTTTTGGTGAGAGGGTAAAGAGTGTAGTGCTGCACCTATCTGTGTTAATGCTGACGCACCATTTATTAGCCCATAAGGTTAGGGCATCGATAGCTCTTTGTATTTGTTTAGTGGTCACTGTCGCATGTTCTTCCGTGCACCAGATCACCAGGTCATCAGCATACATTGCCACTTTGATCCCATGTGATAGTTCAGCAACTAGGTCATTGATGTAAACCAAGACAAGTGTGGGTGACAGGACTCCTACATGCGGGACTACATGACGCAGTAGAACTTTCTTGCTCTTGCGACCATCTAATTGTACCCTGGCTCTTCTATTATGCAGGTATGCTTTTACCCATTTGTACATTCTTGAGCTAACCCTGCAATTTCGCAATGTCTTTAGGAGCCCTTATTTCCAGACCATATCAAATGCTTTTCTGAGTTCTATCCATGCTGCTAGTACCAGTTTCTTATCTTGGAAGGCATCCTCAATCTCTTGGGAGAGGTAGGTTGCCTGATCTTCAATAGAGTAGCACTATCTGAAACCTGCTTGCTGTGATACCAGAAGGTTTTCACTTTCAAGGTACCACTGCATCCTAAGATTGATAATGCGTTCCAATGTTTTGCATAGACAGCTTGTGAGGCTGATGGGTCTGTAGTTGGAGACTGTGTTGCCATCTTTTCCTGATTTGAGGAGTGGTATCATTATTGCTGCTCTCCACGCCTGTGGTACATTACCTGTGGACTAGCTTGTGTTAAAGATCTGCAGTAGCTTTGCTCTTGCTGCAATTCCCAGGTTTCTAATCATTTCATTGAACACTCCATCAGCTCCAGGGGACTTTTTCATTTTCAATTTGGATATTGCATGCTCCAGTTCTCTCATTGTGATTGGTGCCTCCATGACTTCAGGTATAGGTTCGCCTTGTCCAATGTTTTGCTGGTTCTCTCGAACCTCCTGTTGTTTGTCTGGGCTGACGTTGATGTTATTGTCTTCTGCAGAGGAATCTGCAAAGTAATCAGCTGCATGTTTACCTGTTAAAATATTTCTATCTTTATAAAGTGTGATCCTGGTATTTCTCCCTGTACCTTCATCATTTAGTTGTTTTACAAGTTTACATAATTTCCTAGTATCTCTTTCTAGGTTCAGCGACTCTGTTTTTTCTTTCCAGCTGCTCCGTCTGGCTTGTAACTTGGCTCTTTGAAATTTAGCCGTTGTTTGCTGATATTTGTTGTGATGTTCTTGGCTAGGTCTGTTCTCAGCCTGCTGTCTAGATGTTTCCATCTCATTTTGCAGCTTTTCCAGTTCATTATTCCAGTAGGGTTTGTAGTTTTTGCGTGCCCTCTTGGGTACGGTTTTACTAGCAGCATGTAGTATACATCTATTAAATTCACTCACTGCTCTATTGATGTCTTTGTCCAAGTTCATGTCCTTAGCTATAACACTGGTTAAATGCTGGTACATTTTCCAGTCTGCCCTTTTATTGTTCCACCTAGTGAGCGTACTGCTGTTCTTGGTAAATTCATTGTGGATTTCCAGAAATACTGGTCTGTGGTCACTACCCCCAAGCTGCTTTCCAACGACATGTGTGATGTTCCATTCCAGGCCTGGTGAGTGGAATGCCGGATCTGGTGTAGAGGTGGTGTGCCATGCTCTCGAGTAGAAGGTTGATGAGTCTGCTGGCTGGTTAATAAGGATGATATTATTTTCATCTTGCCAGCTCTCAAGTTCCTCACCTCTCTTGTCGATATGATCGTAGCCCCAGTTCTGAGAGTGGCTGTTGAAGTCACCACACACCATAAGTCTCTATTTATCTGGAATTGTGTCTAATGCCAATGGTTTATCATTTGGGCAGTAGTAGTTCAGGAGATGGAATTCTGCACTGTCTGTTTTTAGGTGGAGTATCGGGTATTCTGCCCCTTCAATATATACTTCCAGCTGACATGCGCTGATATTGTTTTTAACAAGTGTCAGAATTCCACCCTTTCGCCTGTCCTTTCTGTCACTTCGGTAGCACTGGCAGCCTCTGATTTTGAAGGCTATGTCGCTGCTGAGGTGTGTTTCTTGGATACAGCATATATTAACTTGTTCTTCACTGAGGATATTTTCAAGTTCCAATTTTTTACTGTATCCATCTCTTTTACTGTTGACAACCTCAGCATTCCAGTGCATTATTTTTATTGGTCGTTTGTTTGTTTGGCCAGTAGTTCTATTCCCTTGCCTCCTGGCTCATCGAGGCAATTGAGAAGGACTTTCAGTAACTGAGTTTGGGCCATTTCGAGGTATAGGGCACGGCACCGTCCTTGCCTGAACGTCCGCCACAGGGCAGGCACCATAACTTTTTATAGATACAGACATGTTTCCATTGTGTTTTGTGCGTGGCATCCTGATTATATGTGCGCCTTTTGGCTGGTTGCCTCCGTCTTCAGCACTCTGCTTACTTGGCCAGGACTATGGTCCTGCTCGAATGGGACTGCCCGACCAGTCTTAGTTTCCAGCCCCTGATGGCTGAACTAAGCCCCATCACCAATGCACGGTGCTGGCCTTGATGGGGAACATGTAAACAAAAACAAATGAAAATACTATATAATTAATAAACATAGCATACAACATTCCGTAACTATTGGTTGCCTACATAATAAATAAAGACGGACACGCATTCCATCGAGTTATCAAGGATAAAGACTACACAAACTATTTAACACTATAATAAATAGTTGGATAACTTTCATGTGTGTCATATGAGATATTCTTTGCGCAGTGACCTCATTGTTTATGTAAGAATTTGTAACTGGCCTATCGATTCGAATTTAAGAATACAAAATAAACGCAGTTGTACAATTTATTATACGATTAGCTCATGGACAGAAATATACGTGGCATTAGTACAAGGCACGTAGACATATTATTAAACCCGTTAAAAAGGAGTAAACCTCAGGCGGAAAGAAAACACAATTCTAGGATTACGGACAGTTTAGCAGTGTGCAGAGGTCAGATATAAAAGGTTGACAAATCATATCCATGAAGTGAGTCAGTAAGGTATGAAGGTTAAGTACATGAGAGTATGATGTATGGGGAGATTATGGCATCAATACTCGATCACTATCGATTGTTGGCACTAATTAGCAACTTCTAAAAGCTCTCATAGCCAACAAATGGGGGGGGGGTCAAATACCTAAGTAACAACCTGCCAATATTCGTCCGTCTACGTGCAATATCCGATGAGTCTATAAACGATCTAAGAGCTACGGATTTAAAGACATATACATGTGTGTGTGTGGTGTGTGTGTGTGCATGCGTACGTGAGTGTGTGTGTGCGTGGGTGTATGGATGTGCTTGTGTGTGTGTGGGTATGATGTGGGGTTTTTGTGTGAGTGGGTGTGTGCTTATGTATGTGTATTATCTGTGAGAAACTAGATAACTGCAGTCTGTTGTTGGTTGTTCAATAGTTAGTGAGAGACTAGAAAGATGGGTTATAAAATTGTTGCAGCGAGACTAGATAACTATAGTTTATGTCTGATTGTACAGTTTCTGGGTAGAGACTAGACAACTATATTCTATGTTTGATTGTACAATTGCTGGGTAGACACTAAACAACTGGATTCTATGTTTGAATGTACAATTGCTGGGTATACACTAAACAACTGGATTCTATGTTTGATTGTACAATTGATGGGTATACACTAAACAACTGGATTCTATGTTTGATTGTACAATTGCTGGGTAGACACTAAACAACTGGATTCTATGTTTGAATGTACAATTGCTGGGTAGACACTAAACATCTGGATTCGATGTTTGATTGTACAATTGCTGGGTAGACACTAAACATCTGGATTCGATGTTTGATTGTACAATTGCTGGGTAGACACTAAACATCTGGATTCGATGTTTGATTGTACAATTGCTGGGTAGACACTAAACATCTGGATTCGATGTTTGATTGTACAGTTGTTGGGTAGAGACTAGACAATCGGAGTCTATGTTTGATTGACAGTAGCTGGGTAGAGACTAGACAACGGGAGTCTATGTTTGATTGTGCAGTTGCTGGGTATATCCTAGATATCTGGAGCCCATGTCTAATGATATAATTGTTAGTGAGAGAATAAACAGCAGAAGCGTATATTTAATTGTACAATTGTTTGTGAGAGTCTAGATTCTAGATAACTCGAGAGTGCATTTAATGTAATACGTGTTAGCGACATACTAGACATATGAAGTTTACATTTATTGACACAATTTTATGTGAGAGACTAGACGACTAGAGTATGTGTGTACTTGAACTATAGTTACTGACACTTTCCTCAGCAGATCGTAATAAGAGATATTTTAGAAATCTGTTTTTGATTTTCTTTTTTCTGTCAAATTTATTATGAGACATTTTTCTTCTGATAATAATTTTAAAAAACTTGTTTCAATATTCCTGTTGTGAGACATTGATTTGTGACATGTGTTTGGTTGTTTTGTGTTCGCTATATATCAAGTGACGTATTCTTTCCAGAACGTTGTCTTCAACATGGATACTCTGACTGTCTCCCTAACAACGGCCAGAAAGCCTGCATTGGTCAGAAACACGTTCATATACCTTCCGATAGCTTTGTTCCATCGTCTTCTTGGCCTTCCTCTTCTCTTTCCTGGTGCTTTGTCCACAATAAACTTGTCATGCCATCAGGACATTTTGAGTGTGCAAAAACTGTAGAGCCATTATTATTGTATATAGAAATCACCCTTCATTTACATTTTGCATTTTAAAAACTTCCACGTTCTTATTTGTCGCTGTTTGTGAATGGTATAACTGTTCTACAGCTCGTTCTTTCAAATGAATGTATCATTTTTTATAATGTCATGTTTAAAGTCCCGGTCTCGCAGCAGTATGTTGCCACTGGAAATACTCATGATAAAAAGAATGATTTTAGTGTCATTAGTTCTACTTTCTCAGGGATTTCTCATTTGTGTGGTCGAAATATGTTCCAGTATTAGAAACTTTATTCTATCATTCTGAATATAATTTTATTGTTCATGTTAATTCTAAATAATTCTATATTTATTATAATTGGTGTTATTATATTTTTCTTTGTAATATTTCAGCAATTCCTGGAAACAAGTCGAGAAACTTTCCTTTGAAAAACTGTTCCACAGAAGAGATGGATATCGTGTTCCTTCTCTCAGATGATGCGAGAAAAGAGGTACAAGATAATGAAGAAATATTGATTACCTCATTTATTGAACACATTTCGAGTTTCTCTAACAACGAAACAGCTCCACGAGTCGCCTTTGCTGCTATTTATGACACATTCTCTGACAGGAATAGTACATTGAATATAAGCTCCTGGAGCTTTAATATAGATCTCCAAATACACAGACGTAGCGAAGGGAGGTCTGCTATCAAAGATGTGCGTACATTACAGGAGGTTATTAAAAATAAAATACAGTTTGTTCAACGTTTGTTTTCTGAATTGTTCAGAGTACGAGAGAATGTGACCCATATTGCTGTTATATTTCTGAACGGGCAAGGGCTCACATTTTATGAACTCTCAAAGATACCAGAAACTATACAACAACAGGATACACATATTAAAATATGTATGTTTCTTTTCAATGTCGAAATTAAGGAGAAAATCATTCGTTTAAATGACGTATTTATTTTAGAAGATCTATATACCGTTCTTCCACCGAAATATACATTATCAATAGCTATTTGTAATCAATGTCCAAATGGATGGTTCAAGTATGAACATCCCAATAGTGTTTCATGTTATCTGCTATCTGATAATATTTACGAACAAACATGGAAGGATAACTTTTGGTGGTGCGAAGGGCAGTTTTATGGATTTTCAGTGTCAATTGAAACAGAGGATGAGTTGAGATTTTTGAGATCAGCGTTGTCTTTACATTTCGAAGGAATGATCAATAACAATGCCAGTTCATATAACTCACCGCCATCTTTGTTTCAAGTTTACATTGGACTATCACGAGAAGTGGATGGTCTAAAACGTTTTAAATGGGACCCTCGTGGACCAATGCAGAGTAATCTTCCAAGAGATACGCCATTGGTTATTAATAACTGGATGCAAGGTCAACCTTCTGCATTGAGCAATGCATGTGCTATGTGGCAGTTTGTCTGGAAAGATCACAAGAATAGTTCTGATGTGTCAGATAACGGTTATTTTGTTGATGGATGGCGCGATGTTGATTGTGATCAGAAATTAAGTACATTCGGATTTTGTGAGATTGTTATTCCTGGTATAATTGAAGAATCTTTAATAATAAAACCAGCTTCTGAGATAAGTTTTAATCGAGCTTTAAGTCGTATCAATTGTTTAATATTACAAGATAACATTGTATCAATATCATCACATATAACCAGCCAAAGTAACCAGAGTTATCTCTATAAGACAAACATTAGCTCATTTCCAGTATTTGATTGTGGAGAAGATTCAAGCGATCCCAGATATATTTCCTACATGTTTCTATGTGATAATGTTGATCATTGCAGCAACAGAAGAGATGAAACGTTCTGCGTAATTTTCCGATATTTTAATTTCATGACAGAGTCTAAACTAGATAGATTGACACAATGTTCTGGTGTAGCTTGCTGTGATGGTACGTGTTTACCTGTAGAATGGGTCAATGATGGGGAGATTGATTGTACAATTTGTTTCCGCAGCAGCTCGATGATTGAGGAAAACGACGAAGTTTCGACTCTGAACAAATATCTCAGAAGAAATATAACATGCGCTTTTTTTTGCAACAACGACACTTGTGTGACATTTGATCAACTTAACGATGGTAAGAAAGACTGTCAGACAACAGGTGTAATTAGGAAACTAGAAAATCTGGATGAGACAATCGGAAAACTAGAAAGAGCTGACACTTGCTATAACATATTGGGACATGTAATCTGGGCCCCCAGGTGTGTCTACATTAAAGACCATTACGGAGCTCTCATCGGATGTAGAGATGTGTCACATCTTAAGAACTGTACGGACTTTGTGTGTCATGAAGGATATTTTAAATGTCCAAACAATTATTGCATCCCGCAACATTATGTCCTTGACCACACAGCTGACTGTCCCAGAGGAGAAGATGAAAAACAACTTTTATTGGGTCCATGTACAGGAAATTTTAAATGTTCCAGACGTGATATGTGTCTTCATCCTGACCTAGTTTGTGATGGACATCCTGAATGTCCATATCAAGATGACGAACTGGATTGTGACGTGTCATGTACCGACGGTTTCTATTGTGTATCTGGAACAGTCACTGTATCAGATTACAACAGATCGATTCCTTTAGAGAATTTTGAATTTATTGACAGTAGAACAAGATACGTGGACTTGTCAGGAGTAAATGTCTCTATGAAATGGAAACTTAAATATGATCCTGATATGTTAAGTAGCCTGAAAGTTTTAAAACTATCAAATTGCTATATTCGTTCTTTTAAATCAATTTTTATCTGCGATGAATGTAATATCTACATTTTAGATATTAGCTACAATCTCATAACGACAGTATATGCTCACGAAATTACTATGGGTATTTTTCACGTACTGCGTCATTTGAACTTGTCCTATAATCAAAATCTTGTTGATATGAAAAATATACCATTTAAATTACTTGAAGTATTCGATCTCTCTCATACAAGTTTGACATATTTAGATAAATATTCCTTGAATGGATTGTCTAGCTTGAAACATTTAAACTTAAGTCATACTCTCATCGTTGATATTTCTAATGATGCATTTCCTGCTAACTTAATACTTCAAACACTTGATCTCCGTGCAAGTTACATTAAAAGATTTGATATTGATTTATTTAATGGTCTCACAATAACACAAAACGTGTATACGGATAATTTCGAAATATGTTATCCACAAATAAGAGGGAAAACTATACCTTCAGAAATGTGCCACTCCCCTGACATAGCCATTTCCTCATGTTTTAATCTGGTAGGGGTTGATGTTCAACGAGTTCTTCTCTGGTTGGTTGCCATTTTTGCTGTTTTCGGGAACTTGACAGTAATTTTATTTCGCTTCATTTGGGACAAGTCTGTGTTTGCAACAGGCTATGGTCTGTTTGTGACAAACTTGGGCATATCTGACTTTATTATGGGAGTCTATCTTTGTATTATTGCTGGAGCAGATTATAAATATCGTGGCGTGTATGTTCTGTATGACAAGATCTGGAGAGAAAGTCTAGTATGTAAACTTGCAGGTTTTCTTGCTACACTTTCTATGGAGACATCCACATATTTTATTTTTCTCATCACTCTGGACAGATTCTTGGTCATGAAGTTTCCATTTGGTCAAATCAAATTTTCTAACATTACTAAAACGATTGCTCTTCTTATGTCTTGGATCATAGGTTTTCTTCTTGCACTGATTCCAGTTGTGTTCAAGTTTGAAATATATTCTTATAACGCCATGTGTTTTGGTTTACCTTTGACCACACAACGACTCACTGGTTGGGGTTACTCATTTGCCGTGTTCATTGCACATAATTTCTTCATGTTTCTCGTCATCGCTTACGGACAGACAGCCATCTTTAGAGCAATGGAAGAGAATAGAATTTCTAATACAGCTTCGCTCACAAATTCTCGTTTAGCAAAAGACATAATAGTAGCCAAACAGCTTTCCCTTGTAGTTCTGTCCAACTTCATCTTTTGGTTTCCTGTAGGATTGATGGGATTACTAACTCTCTTAGGTCATGATATTAACATATTTGCTTACGCCTGGATAACAGTTGTTATTCTTCCTATCAATTCCGCAGCAAATCCTCTTATCTACACTATCCCTGTTATTATGGATTAGTGGGAACAGTTCAAATACCGCGGGACATTGCATTCTTCAATTTTAAAGTAAGCCGTGTGTTCAAATTGGTACATTTAAAAAAAATAGTGACGATACTTCACATTATTCTAGCACTAGCGATACTACAGGACGTACATAATCATAGTTGTATCGATGTATAATAAATTTATCCGGGCCAAGAAAATATGTATATATTAACACTAATTCGTTATATAGGATTACAGTGGAATCCCTCTAACGCATAATTTTTCAAACAACCATCTACAATTAACAACACTTCTCAAAATCCCAAGTGATATATAGTCGTTATTGATTATAATGCGTATAGTGAATGTCGTTTATTATGCGCATGTTTAGTCATTTTGGACCAAACTACGCTAATTTTGAGACATATTGTGAAATAAGGAATTTTAATATACATTTTTGCACTATACAGCGTCTGATGTACCTATTTCGTGAGGATACGATTGTAAATGATAGACAAATATGAGCCATATTTTTTAACAGAAAATATGAATGATAAATCATGATGTTAACGAAACGATAACAATTTCTAACACAAAAACAGATCGCACGAATGTTATTTCTATGAATATGAAGAGCTATTGATTTTATTTATTAATGTATGTACCCGAAGTCTGGTCGCTGATCAAACATATGATTCCGAAACCTGGTAAGTGATCAAATATTAATATATGAACCCGAAGCCTGGTCAGTGATTAAAAATGTAGAATACTTATTATTCTTCTGCGTGCATTGTCAAACATCTTAAGATTAGCTGAATGCTGTCATGTTAACGGAGTGTATTGTGTCATGGTTTACAGCTTGTCATTCAGAACTGGATACACATAAGAATAATCATAATATATACGTAATATCTATGATATGTGGATACACCGTAGACAAGTTGAAATTTTATGTGATGAAAAAGAAATGGTGCATATTAAGGTATTGTGGCCTATTTTTAAGGAAGAATATTCGCACATTATTTAACGTAATATCCACAAAGACTAATTTCGCCGAAGTTAAGTGTACATGAGGATCCATTGATTTGCACGCTACACACTGAGAGCCACCCCCGCCCAGGTTCTTTGGATGAATCCATGGGACGGGTGGATGGGGCTTTAAATTTTAATGAAACTACAAGAACTATTAAAAAGTCGCACTTATCACATAATAAGGCCACATTTGTTTAATCTGTACCAAGAAACAATGTGAAGAGTTTAGAAATAAAAAAAAGACATCTGTTCTAGAAAACATCACAAAAATTAATAACAGATTCTCGTGATAACATTAAACAGAATACACCGTGAAGAAAAAAAAGGAGGGTTAAAAAGTCTAAAGGTGAAGGGAATTGACTTCCATGTACTCGGTTTTTCATATGTACGCCACTCTGAATGAAGGCCGAGAGTACCACTCATAGCACGTAAATGTTTAGCTTCAAACGATATTTCAAACGAATCTCGGAAAAATTCCACCTTTCAAACATGACGACATGAGTCGAATTCGAACTTGTGACTTCTTGAACACAAGACGAAGCGCTGACTATCTACGCTAGGGAGATCCTCAGTCCCTGAAGAAAATATTAATAAAATGGAAAGTTGAAAGATGACAGGAAACTAAAATATTAGAAAAGGGTGGGGGCGGCATATAAAATGGTCCATGACAGCTTGTAAAATATTATTTAAAAAAACTATTAAACGAAATACAAATCAAACAAATGCAATATTGCGAATATAATGAAAGAAGTGATTTCTTGTTGAAGACACTATTTGAAGGTACATTTGAGGGGAGAGAAACATTATATAGGGAGAATGCAAGAAAAATAGAAACTTTATTAGATGGAAATGATATAGTCTAGCACAGTGCTGCACCAAGACAAGATGAAGAAGGTGTTGGAGAAAGGATGCATCTAAACTCGGATATGAATACGACATTTGATAAATGCAATCAGATCAAGAATAATAGAGAAAGTTGAAGCTCAATTACGTCTAACATTTCTTGTGGCGACGGCTTGTAATCAAACGTGATCTGACGTCAGTGGATGAGCGGTTAATATTCAAATAGGAGTATTCCACCATCACGTGACTGAGATTCTATCTAAAATTAAGAGGAAATTGATAGTATAAATGTGAGCAAGTAAGTCTTAGTAATGATATATTGAACACTTGATGACAGACAGATAGTTCAACTTTACTGTTTGAACAATTACCTTTGCTGGAAGAGGCTGAGAGTCTAGATAATGGAACGTTCTAGAAGTCACAGGTGACAATGACATCTAATTAAACAAAACAAGTTCACTAACGAATGAACACTTTGCACGAGACAGAAGTAGTCAACGTAATTCTAAATTCATACGAATGGTCGCTTCAGACATTAACGACACTGGATTACTACGTCCTTGGTATATATAGATCGGAGGTAGCTCTATTTGCAATTTGCGTTTCGCTGATGATATTGAAAATATAGTTGGTTCAGAACAAGAATTATACGAGCTAACAGCAATGTTGGAAAACGTTACCAACAAGTATGGAATGGAAATCAACACAGAAAAAATAAAATGTTGGTTAACAGCAAAGACAGAAAAACAGACTAACGTCACGATGAAGGGACGTAGGTACGAGGTAGAGAATACTTTCAAATAACTCCTGTCCAGCAAATGCTGCGATGGAAAATGCACAGCAGAACTTAAAATACAGCTGGAGATGGCTTTAGCATCCTTGTCAAGGTTAACGGTGATTTGGAAAAGCAACATCAGTGTCAGAGTGAAGGTTAAACTGTAGACATCGCTGTTACTTTCTGTTCTGCTGTATGGTTGCGAGAGTTGGACACTCATTGCGGATATGAAGAGACGATTATAGGATCTCCATTACAAATGCTAAAGACGAATTGTACGGTTTTTCTCTAGGGAACATAAGACCAATGTGTACGTAAGAAATAAAATATAAATGTATGCAGGTGTAAAAGAACCACTGCTTTCAATAGTGGAACGACATAAACTAGCATGGTTTGGACATGTATGCAGACATGATTCCTTGTCAAAAACAATACTGCAAGGAACTGTCGAAGGTGGAAGAAACCCTGAAGGGATACGGGTTTATTGATTGATTGCCATCTGCTAAAGGAACTCAGCATCGACTGGTGGATAATTCGATGGATGTCAAAGGTGTTAATGTCCAAACCTGATGTTCTGAGATTGCGTCCTGGACATCAGAGATTAGAACTATAGCACCGGGATTACCACAGGGATTATCACTAGCACCTGTACTCATTAACGTTTACACATACAAAATAGAGCAGCTTCAAGACGCTGGGCCCGGCAGGATACTAACATAACAAATAAATAAAGGTAAAATATAAAATAAAAATGATCGCAGGTGTACAGAAACTATTTATTTCTATATTATATCTATCTTTTCGCTAAACCCTTTCTTACCTTTCATTGTCAGGGGTAGAAGAGTTCTCTGAAGACAACCCTCGCATGTGTTGAGTATATTTTGGAATTTTTCGCCTCTCCCTATTTCGGTAGTCCAGCGTTTTCGTGGTTGGCCTCTAGGTATACCTTCACTGTATCTGTGTATCATAGCTTGCTGCGGTGTATGTGTGGTAGTATTATGCTGAAGTGTGCAAACCATTTATCTGTTGACTCTTAATGTATTAAAAGATTGGGTCGTTGATGTTCTTTGTGCAATGTACTTATTTCTAACTCTGTCTCTTAGCAATATTCCTAGGATTATGCGTTAGCATGCTATTTCAGTTGTTACAAGTTTACGTTTCTCTTGTGCTAACGTTGTCGATGTTTGGAATTGGCAACACAGAAATGGTATAATAATAGTTTTGAACAGTGTTATTTTAGTGTTTAAATCTATATTTTCGTTCCTGAAGATTGATGTACGCATTTACATTATGGTGCAGCTTTTTAAATGTTATTTTCATGAATGTACTGGAGGTCATGGTAAATATATTATCAGAACATTGAACTCCACAAATTTTTTAAGGTTGCAAAACACTGATGCAACTCAAGTGCATTTTATTAAACCCACAACTGTATTTAAAATGAAACTGTATTAATGTATGATATTGTGAAGTTACTGAAATGATAAATGTATCAGTGATGTCAAATTTGTAAATGAAAATATACATAAATGACAAGTTTACCACAGAGTTCAAAAACGGACACTGTTCTTTTGTAAACTTTGTATGCCCCATAAGCCGCTATACTCCTCACGTATGTCCACTCGCAACAATATAAGAGACAATATCAAGATGTCAAATGATATATTATAAATATGTCCTACAAATATCATGGATTTAGTCCAGCGAAGACTTTATTAAAGTGATGTGTCCTTATCATTTTACAATTCATTATCTAACAGTTTCTTATTATACAAATTTTACTCCAGTCCATGTTTATCGATTTTAATAAAGAAAACTACCAACCAATTTATGTTGTTTGTGGCAGTAACTCGTTTGTGAGTGCACACTTCAACTGTGTCTGGTTTTATCTTGGTAAGTTGGTCGTGTGTGCAATTTATTAACTATATAATTATGTGTTCGTTTAGCATATCGAGTATTTATATTAGAAAAAATGCATGCTTGTGCATATATTAGTGTGTGTGTGTGTGTGTGTGTGTGTGTTCTTATGTTTGTTGTGTTAAATGTATTTATAAGCGATTTGTACGTGCGAGTTTTGTTACGTAAAAATTAACACACACATATTTTGTGTGGGCACTGGTTTGTATAAGATGGTACGTGGAACATTTAGACATATGTATATTACTATGGTTTTTGAGATCGAATCATGTGGTTTTATGGACATGTGAGGTTTCGTGTGTTCGATTAATGTTTTTTTAATTTTCTTATTTGAGTTTCTTTTTTTGTATGACATTAATGTGAGAATTTGATTGTTCGACTTGTGTTGGATGTATGCACGTGAAATTTTAAGTGTTTGATTTTTGTATTGGGAAATAGTTCTTGTATACACTAAGACTGTTAATCAGACATGATATCTTACCTAGATAGTATAGTCTGAGAAAATGTCATAATGATGACAGTGTAACATCCTAAACATCCATTATTTCAGGTCAGAGTTATTGATACGGTAATACTTTCATAAAGTTCAACGCTGTAACAGTCCACATCCTAGTGAAAAATACAGTTGAGAGATGTAATACTCTATTTCTCTATTTAAAAAAGTTGGGAGCTGTAATACTCTTTTTCTCTATTTAAAAAATAAAGTTGGGAGCTGCAATACTCTATTTCTCTATTTAAAAATAAAGTTGGGAGCTGTAATACTCTATTTCTCTATTTAAAAATAAAGTTGGGAGCTGTAATACTATATTTCTCTATTTAAAAATAAAGTTGGGAGCTGTAAAATTGTACTTCTTTAGTTAAATCAAACAATACAAAATATTGAGACATGGTTGCTTATCTCCCTTCCCTCTCTCTCTCTCTCTCTCTCTCTCTCTCTCTCTCTCTCTCTCTCTAGAACTGCTTCAACAAATAGAATGTCTAGTACAGATGATGTTCTATTGATGTTTTGAAACCTTTTATTTGGTTATGATAACTTCTCCCTTCTTCATGAAAACTGAAAATAGTCCTACTGGAAATACATATATGTTTTACTCCGTTCTGTTCAGCGACAACTCTGCCTCGAGACACAGCAGAGACATAAAAAACCAGACTAATATCATGATGAATGGACATAAGCATGAGGATATGAATACCTTCAAATACCTCGGATCCAGTATATGCAGCGATGGGAAATGCAAAGCAGAACTAAAGGTAAGGCTGAAGATCGATTTAGCGTACTTGTCAAGGCTAACTGTGATGTGGGAAAGCAACATCAGTGATGAAGTGAAAATCAAACTGTATAAGTTGCTGGTGCTTTCTGTTGTGTTGTATGGTTGTGAGAATTGAACACTCACTGCGGACATGGACAGACCATTACATGCTTTCGAGTACAAATGCTACAGACGAATTCTACGAATTCCCTATAGGGAACATGAGACCAATGATTACGTAAGAAATAAAGTTGAGATGTGTGCTGGTGTTCAGAAGCTATTGCTTTCAATAGTGAAACGACGAAAACTAGCATGGTTGGGACATGTATACAGGTACGATTCATTGTCAAAAACAATACTGCGGGGAACTGTCGAGGGTGGAAGAAGCAAGGGAGGACAAATAAAGGCATGGACAGGCACTATCTAGGAATAGACATGGCAATATATTTCCACACTCATCCGCATCGCTGAGGATAATACACTGGAGGACTCTGTGTACTGAGTCGTCTAATGTGGTACCCCTACAACCCTGAAGGGTTACGGGTTTATTGATTGATTGATGCTTCGAGTACTGTCTTGAAGTTCCAGATATATTTCGTATAATCAATCATACACGGTTAGTGATTTCTCTGAACTGATGGCTGTACATTTAGGGCACAATTCATTGGTTTCAGACTATTGCTAAGTGTACGTATGATAGTAGGGTTCATTACAAGAACACCTGCTTACATTATTAACGAAACGCTCCATAAGTTAGAAAACCAACTTAACCAACACTATTTCAGGAAACGGAGTAGGGGCAACTAATAAAATAATAAGTGTTAGCAGAAATAATATATGTATTATGTCCCATTTCTAGTTCGCAATGATATATTTTGTGTGGTGGGATCAGAGACGTTTAATTTTTGTGAGTAAGATTTAGGGTTAGAGTAATGGTCACAGTGAGGTGAGGTGGTTGCTACAATGTTGGAGAGAGCTTTACCCATTTTCATTCTATCTACTCCGATGCGTCTGCGTAGCAAAAGTGTTATCTTCTATGCACACACTTCACACGTAAATACGTTCCATTCACTATTTGTAATTTTTCGATGTTGTAGCAGTCCACGAGTTTGTAACATATGTAAAGTATCTCTATCTGTCAAGCTCAGTAAACAGACTTCTTCTACACGAGTAAACTCGTGATTAAATTAGCCATTTTGCTTTTGTGGAAACACTGTCTACTAGTGATGAAATGTTAGTCACAACACGACAACTTCGCTTACTATTCCAATGCTAGGATTTAACTTCACATCATATACAAAAATATGTATGTATGACCTTCTTCTTGTAATTTTCTTATAATAGTACGCGTAGCATGTTGATTTTATAGCATTTGCAAGGGTAGGGGGTTAGAGAGGGAAGATTTGGCCTTCACCACTTACATTAGCCCACACTTATTATCCTCTAACGTTTTCCCTATTAATTTGAATATATATATATATATATATATATATATGGTTGGTTGGTTGCTGATCCAGCGGTCCATGGGCTCATGCCCTTTGACCTAATGCCATTAGATGGCATTATATTGCTGGGAAGTCTGTGGATTTTTGGCCCACCCCGGGACAGAGCAAGAGAATAACTATCACACCTCCAGGAAGGTAGGTTTAAACCTATGCACTGCTCCTAGCCACTGTAGCCAAGATAGGGTTCACTGTGCTCATTCCCCGCCACCAGTTGACTACTGGTTATGCCGAACTTCTCTATTGCTCCAGGCATGCAACCAAATGTTCAAGTTAAAAGGATTGTCACGTCCTGAGTCACTGTGCCTCTATGATGGGCCTCAGCCATAGGAAAAACAGTGATGTCAGTTTCCTCCTCCTCAGTGCTAAGAGTACATCTCTGGCTCCCTCCCAACCACAGAGGGTGCATACATATATATTCAGGCAAACATGTAAAACATTTCAACAACAAAACAAAATTATAATTGTATAGATGACGTGCCATGAAGCTTCTACAAGAAGATAACCTCAATATAACGGCATGTCATCCACTAAGGTTTTCTGTTGCATGGATGGTATGTCTTGTGGGCCATTGGTGAGACCCACAGACGCAACCACATGCGTATATATATATATATATATATCAATAGCAGCATCGTTGCCTAACATGTTAGTTAGTCGTCGGATTATCATCATTGTAAACTGGGCACGTCTATAGCTGTTCTGATTTCTCCCTGAGTGTATTCGCCATTACACTGTGAATACCGGTCCTCTGGTGGTTGACATTATTATTCTGCTTCCTCCAAATTGTTCACTTCTAGCATTATCCCATTTCAAACCCAGATTTTTAATTCTGGACATTGAAAATGAATCACCATCCACACTAGTCTCACTCGTGCGTGCTATATCTCTTATTGAGTTCAAAACGTCAGCTCGATACTTTGCCCCATTGTCCTGTGCCACAATCACGCATAATTCGTGTGGATGATGATTATGTTTTAATCTTCAGGATTAAATATCATCGTATGAAATACGATGTTTCTAGAAGTGAACATTGTTTAGTGAGCAGAACAATGATGGTTAGCCAGCATAGAACCGGTACTGTCAGCAGAAGTGTAATGGCTAATACATTCAGGGAGAGATCTGATCAACTAAGGACGTGTCTTGTTTGCAGTGATGATGATCCGAAACCTAGCTATGTGTACTCTAACAACAACTTAGATGTTTTCTGGTAAGGGAAACAACTCCAATTCCTAGTTCTCAATATTTTTATGGTAAGTGCTTTTGGTTGGTATTTGTTCCTTGAGACAGGTCCGGTTTGGACAAAACGTAGACCATTGTCCTTGTTCCATGTTTTATTGCTATTTATTATTAATAAGAGTCAGTTTTAGTAATCATTCTACCTTATTTATCATGCCCTAATATGCATATATATATATATATGCATATATATATATATATATATATATATATATATATATATATATATATATATATATATATATATATATATAATACAATGTGCAGTAAATCAGGAAGTAAATTTATTGTACTGTTGACATGATACGTGAAGACTTTCCAATAATAATCGAGATAACATCGTTCGTAGACATGAGATATGTCATCGTAACGAGATGTTGTCACAATCTGTAAATGATTGAACAGAAGAAAGTGTGTTTATCAATATGTAAATGTGGGGGAAACACTATACCGTATGTTTTACAGTTCACAAAACAGATTATATGTCAATAAATAATACAATTAATGGAGTACACAACAGACTGAAATGACGTCTAGACGAAAAGGTATTTATAAATACTATTAAAGTGTGAATTGAGAACAAATAAAAATAATAAAAATCACCCTTGTGGCCACTGGGCCCGTGCGATGAACAAAGAATAATGATACTGATAAATGTCATGAATCTAAGAGTAGACGGCTAAAGAAATGTGAGGGATGGAGCTGGTTGAACTATCCCATTGAGGATCAATGTAATATATACGTCACGCAAAAGTCGGATGTGCCATAGCAAAACTTTAAACACTATATTATGTCTTATGTCTGTTGTCTGTTTTTGGTTCAAAATGTCGTATGATTGAATGATGATAGGTTTTCTTGCTATGGCTCACCTTGTCGCTTGGTATGCAATAATATTATGACTTCTCAGAAAGTTAGTAGCTTTTTCATTCCATCTTCTTCTTGTTCTTCATATGTATCTTGCTGTTCATATTTCCATGCTATGCTCTAGCCGCTGGCTAATAAGAGTTTATTCCCATGCGATGCCGAAGTATTTCAATCTCTATTTTTCAATACATTTGACCACATACGTTGTTCAAACATTTCTTGTAATCCCTTCATTCCTTACATGATACCTTTTTGTTCTGTTTGTTGGTTTTCTTAGACATCTCACTTTACACGCAATAAACTTGCTCTCTTGTTCATTAGTTATAGTATTCGTGTCTGGCGTTGATAACAAAATGATGGTACGACGATTTAATTTACAATTTCCTTTTCTGGCTTACATCGCGATAGTTTTGTTTTTGGTGAATGACGTAAGCACATAATTTACGTTGTTTGATTCCTTTGTATTTTTTTTATTTTTGTCTCGATCTCAATGTCGATGTTTCTGTCGTCTGTAACAAATGTTCCCATTATATTGAAATTCCTGCCATCACATTGCATAATACTAGCATTACCACATTATCCAGAGATAATTGCATCATTTGATGATGCAATGCAATGTATCTGCCATGCGGCTACTGAAGTAAGCTTACTCCAGCAGTGTAATATGTAGAGCTCAGTCAGAAAGGTTGAGCATTGAATATTTCACACTTTGTTCGAGACAGTTTAAACTACTGTTACATAAAACTGTTATTATTTTGTCCATTTATGTACAATACAGAACAATAATACTGGGGACAAACACCAAACTAACGCTATTTAACTCATGTATTGATTCAGTGTTAACGTATGGTAGTGAAAGCTGGATATCAACGCAAGCAACAGACAACAAACTAAACAGCTTCGAAAACAAATGTCTTCGCAAACTGATGAACATAAAAAGGAGCGACTTCGTTAAATAGTGATATGAGAGACAAAACACACCAAGAGTATGTTTCAAACATATAATAATAAGAATACGAAGATGGAAATACCCTGGTCACGTATTAAGACTAGATGTAAACAAAATAAACCTACAAGCCATTATGTGGTCACCTGAGGGTAAAAGAAAAAGAGAAATACCTAAAATAACCCTTTAAAACACCATTCTTACAGAAGGGGAATTAATAGGCTGTAAGACCATCCAGGAACTAAAGCTGCAGGCAGCGGACCACATCATATGTAGAACCAAATCCTCTGCCCTATGTGCCGCTTGCGGCACGTAAGGAACAAACTAAGTAATCACATGACAGTGTGTTAATTTCTTGGATAATGGTTGCTATATCCGACATCTGCCAAACAGAAGAACAGTCTCAGATCACAAGTGAGGGAGGCATACCATCTTTACTTCGGATGAAAGTTTGGTGGCGACGTCAAGTCTTTGACACATCCTATGTTGTGCTACATGTACACCACTGCATTCGCAGTGGGAAAATGATAAACTAATATCAATGCCGTTTTACAGTCCCATGGTATGGAAAGGATCAACAAACAACATAATTACATATTAATTCTGATTCGTTCTTCTTCTCTTCAGCGAAATAACGAAGCAAAAGAGGTCGATAATAATCTACCCACACATTTCGTCTGCATTGAGACCTGTCCCACATGATGAGGGCCTTGAGACTCCAGAACCTCCTGCATAATATTGTATTAATTCATCTGATGAGGACAAGGGTGAGCCTACCTATTCATCTCTTAGTCCGTAGTATGCAGTCACCCGTATTTTCACTGTGGTGCACCATCAAACACACAGAACATCACAGGAAGAACTAAATTACATGGTTCGTTATTTGGACTTAATCAAAGAAGAAGGCAGAATTTATCGGATCAAGACACCAATAATAGAATTATAATTGAAGAAGATGTCACAATTAGTGCATATCGTAAGTTCCACTAGCAGTTAGAACATTTCTTCAGAAAGCAATCTGGAATTATGTTCCGATATTGAGTGACTCACGAATGCCTTCAAATAACTCATTGCCCACCGAAATGGAAACTACTTGTCCATGAAGAACTTGAAACAACAACTTGCAACAGGATGACGCGAAACAAACATGAAATTATTTTTGCCTAGTGTCCAACAACTTTTTCGGTAATGTTATAGCAGAACGCTACAAGGAACGTGAAAGACATGCTGGTGAATTATCAGATAATTGGATGCAGTTAGTCTCGATAGATCCATTTCATTCATTCCGATCTGGATTTCATTCCTGAGAAATTTGACATGGTTAGTGATGAACATTGCGAATGTTTTAATTAAGATATCACATCAATGGAACAAAGATACCATGCACAATGATCAACAACAATGCTGGCTGACTATTGTTGGACTCTCCCCAGAGATTCTCATAAACAGCTTTACAATAGACAGGTGAAGAAATCTAAGAAGTAGTCTATGACTTGAATTTTTACATGTATTACCCGTTGCATTATTACTATTGTTATTCATTTCGTATCATATGCATCAATTTGCATCATCAATTTGCAGATTATAAAAAAGAACAACCTAGAGCCAATTTTGAAATTTGACTGTCATATTCGTGTTCATCACTTCTTGCCAGGGGTAAACTTTATTTCTGGAGATGACCCTCATGTGTGCTGAGTATATTGTGGAATGTGTCGTCTCGTTTGTTTACGTTGTCCATCTTTGTCGTGATCGGTATCTTGGTCTGCCTTCACTGTATCTGTGTAGCATAGCTTGCTGTGGTATGCTGATTATTTGTCCCTTATAATTTCCAAGATTGAGGCGGTGTCGGTACTTTGTCTAATGTTCTCATTACTCACTGTCTCTTAGCCATATACCTAGAATTGTGCATAATCATGCCATTTCAGCTATCACAAGTTTACGTTTGTCTTGTGATGTCGCTGTCGATGTTTGTCATTGGTAGCACATCGTTGGCTTAATAATCGTTTTGAAAAATGTTTCTTTGGTGTTTAAATCTACATCTCTTTTTCTGATGGTTATTGTCCATTTGCCCAATGGATTGGTATGCTTTACTACATCTATTGTGTATTTCTTTGCTGCTCTTGCCCTCTGATATTATATAGCTTTCTAAGTATGTGAATTCTTTCACTTTTTTAAGTCTGTTTAATCCAATATATATACTGTTGTTTCTTTGTAACTACCTATCTTCATTACGTCGGCCTTTTCTATATGTAATTTCATGTTAAAGGGTTGGTATGTTTGATGTAATCTGTCTATTTGTCTTTGTAGTTGCGCTTCTGTTGATGCTACTAGTGCTTGGTCGGCTAAAAAAAGAACTCATTTAAGTTATCATTCAGATTGTTCTCTTCAGTTGTCATTGCTACTTTGCAGATGTGATATATGTATGTTATGAACAATAGGGGGTGTAGTACATATCACTGTCTGCCTCCCGAGAGAATTGGGGAAATTATCGTGTGCACCAGTGCTTCATCTTACTGTGCATTCACTATTGGTGTATATACTCTGACATGCTTAACTGATGTTGGAGAACTGCATATGTCTGTAGTTTTATCGATAATTTTGCTCTATTCACTCTGTTAAAAGCTTTCTCTTAGTCCACGACGGCTAAATATACATCTTGGTTATGTTATGTCGCTCTTTCTGCAAGTTGTTTGAGGGCGAAGATTGCATCTGTACGGCTTTGTTTTCCCAAATGCCCAATTGTGTGTTGTTGAGCTGTTGTGCTAGATATGCACACATCATTCTCTCTAGTATCTTGCGAACGATATTTCCTATGTGGTTTAAGAGTGATATACCTTTATATATAGTACAGCCCCCACCTACTGCTTATTTTCTTCCAAATGGACACAATCATAACTGTATTCCATTTCTGCGGTGTCTTCTGTGTCTTCCATAGCACATTGCATAGAATGTTTAGTCACTGTATACATGCCACTGTTAGCATATTTACTATTTCTATAGATATGTCGTCTTTTTCTAGGGCTTTGATATTTGGTGCATGTTTAACTACGTCTTCAATTTCACATTTGAGGATGTATGGTTCTAGGTCTTCTTATATGGTATTTATTGTTCTAATCACTTCTCCTTGCTTTAAGTTTAACAGATGACTGAAGTATTTGCATGCTAAGTAATTTTCATGCGTTTTGCATTCTGTCAATTTATTGTATTTTTTTGTTTTTTTATATTCGTTGCTTTCGTTACCACTTTTGTCCACCCAGTTGTTGATTTTAGTTTCGTGTCCTAATTGTTTTTATATACGCAAATGTTTCCTACTGTTTGTATGATGGCGTTTTTGAGTGGACACTGATCACCTACAACGTGTGATTCAACTAGGATATTTGTTTGGTCAGCGACATTCAACAATAGCATATCGAATTCTTCACTTTGTATTACAATCTGATATTATGTAGAAGATTGAGAATGAACACAGACAGAGAAGAAGAAGACAATTGTGTTATTGAACCAAACTGCGAATAATTAGTCAAACAAAAGAAATTTACTTTGTCATCTCGTACATTTTATAATCTCTTTCCTTTGTTGTGTATGTTTCAGCTATAATTATATATAATATTCTGTTCAGTCGCTTTTGTTAATTGTGAAACGTATTACTCTATGTGTGTGCGCTTGTGTGCATGTGTGTGTGTGTATATATGTATATGTATGTGACTGTGCGCGCGTGTATGTGTGATTATGTATATGTGTGCGTGCGTATATGTATGAGTGTGTGTCCCCTTCTGTGTGCGTGTATATATGTGTGTGTGTTGTGTTTATTTCTGTTTGTATGCGTGTATCTGTGTATATGTATGTATATATGTGCGTCTGGGTATTTGTGTATGTGCGTGTGTGTGCGCGCGAGTATGTATGTGTGTGCCTGTCTGTTTGTGTGCATGCGCACTTCTGTTTGTCTGTGTATGTTTCATGTGTGTGTCTGTGTGCATGTATGTTTTGTGTTTGTGTGTGTATGTGTCTGTGTGTATATCTCCGTGTATGTGTGTGTGTGCGTACGTGTATATGCGTCTGTCTATGTACGCGTGTATCTATGTATGTATGTATGAAACACATGATACTCATGCCCTCGTTTCGACTGGCAACTTCTCTGACAACCATACTACTCCTCAGTATATCAAAAACTTGCCATCACTCCTGTAGCGAGACATCGCAAACACAAAATCACACTTTCTTCCGATAAAAAATATAGAAGGTGTTTTACTTCTTGAACCTTTACAAATGTATATGTCAAATTTCAACTTGTTTCGGCTAAAAATATTGCCAGAATTATGTTTTAAGTCCAGATATTTTCACCAGTACAGCACAATACAAATTGATAAGAGTTTTCATTCATGAGATTGTGACACTCACTTTGATTGGTTATTAATAAATGCTATACTCATAATGACAGTCTGTGTTTTACTGCGTTGTTCGTGCGTTGTATGTAAGACTTGGTGATATAAATTATATTTCTGACGGTACACGGTCATCAGATGAGCAAACTTGCAGTCACGATTTTTTGCGGATTCATAAATCAAGCTTGTTCATAAAACATGGCTTCTGTGGTGTTTTCTTTTGTAGGTGTCTTAACACTGTTTCTTTGTCAAAGTGAGTATGACATTTGATGATGACGTTGTTAATATTATTGTACAATTTTAAAGTTATTGGTATAACAATTTCTTGATTAAAAAAAATATTGATAATATTTACTTTTCTTGTTTTTCAGGAATTATGCTCAAATTTTATGTTTGTTAACATCATAATTTAGTGGTTTGCATAAATTATTCTGACATCGTGTGATTGTTAACACTAAAATGTATTGGTCTGCATGAATTATGTTGTAATTTTCGAGTATTTTCACTGATCACATTTCGGGCATAACTGACTAAGTTGTTGCAGATCAATGTTGATGTATATTTTGTTTAATTCTCTTCTTCTTCTGCGTTCTTTCTCAAACTCCTGCAGGTTTGTGGAATGTACAGATACTATCTACAGTTACATATACCACTTGCATGCAACTACGTAACTGGAAACATGCAGCATGTGACGGACTGTCCGAAGAAAAGAATGAAGATGTGGAATAGTTTATAAGTTTATTGTAACATATATTTCATTTGGCTGAAATATTATACTTCTGAATGTCTTCTGCGTTGCTTCGACCCAGTATGAGATGGACAACCATCTCCATTATAGAATGTCATTAGTCGCATATTACTACATGTGTGACAGGTAACAGTGGGATTCTTGTTTGCACTTTTCCAGCCATATCAACAACACTTGCATTTTTAAAGTATTTATTAATTCCTGTTATGGTTCTCGTTGCAATTCATTTGTTGGATTAAAATTATTGTTCACAATTTACACACGTTGATTATCCAAGACCGACACAATACGAAGACGTACTATTTTTTGGTTTTCTTGATCCAAGAGAAAGATTTTGCCTGAATGGATACCGTCGAACTATGAATAACACTACGGACATATAGAGTTCCCCAACATCTGATACACCTATGTCACAGCATCTACAGCAATATATAGTCAATGCGCAGTAAGAACGAGCACAGGCAGATCCAATAACTTCCAAATTCACTCGGGAGTGAGTAATTGAATGTTTACTATCCATCCATTGTTCATATCATACATAGATCAAACTACAAAATAGCAAAGACAAAAGAAGAAAACAATCTGATGGATAACTTAAGCGAACTGATATTTGCAGACGACCAAGCACTAGTAGCGTCATCAGAAGAGCAATTACAATAACAACTAAACATGTTACATCAAATGTGAAAAACCTTTAACATGAAGATAAGCATAGACAAGACTGAAATGATAAGAAAGGAAGAACAGAACGAAACACCAATATATATATATATACTGGTAACAACAGACATTAGCAGGTGACATAATGCACATACCTATGGAGCAATATAACAACAGGCGACAAGAGCGGTTAAGACATACAATATATATATATATATATATATAAACATAACAAATTATAGGACAAACGACACTAATCTTCAGAAACATAAATGTAGATTAAAATACCAAATAAAACTATTCAAAATGATTATTATGCCAATGCTGTGCTGCCAATGGCAAACATGAACAACTAAAGCACAAGACAAACATAAACTTGTGACATCTGAGATAGCATGCTTACGCAGAATCCTAGGTATACCGCTAAGTGACAGAGCGAGGAATGAGGACATTATGGTAGAAACTGGCATCACTCGAATCTTGAAATATATTAAAAGACAACAAATCACATAGTTTGCACACAAGAGAAGATAACCATCAGACAGCATACAACAGCAAGCTATGATACACAGATATAGTGATGTCAGACCACGAAAATGATAAACCACCTAAATAAACGATGCGACACATTCCGCAACATATTTAGAAAACAAGAGGGCCGTCTCCAGAAAACTCTTCTCTCCCTGACACTGAAAGGCAACAGATGGTTTAGCGAAAAAATATATTTATACACTAGAATAAATAGCCGTCGCTGCCCGGGCGAGAACAAAACAAATACAAAAATTGAATAATTTGAAAATTTTTCTTGTAATAAACAATGCAGCAATCACTTTGATATGTTTCAGATCTGGATACGTTCACATAAAAAAAGGCAAATAAAAGAAATAAATGACTAAATAGCCACTTCTTTCTCAGTCCTTGTGTCCACGTCGAATCCAATTTTAAATAATTTTCCCCTGTCTAAAAACTCCGTTAGTCAAATGTCCGCCAGTGTGTTGCTGTGGCCCAAAAGCGGAGCAAAGAATAGCAACACTGTTTACCTTCCACGCATGTCGTAAAAATCGACTAAGGAGGTAATGTGATAGAGTTGGCTCTCCCATCCCATATAGGGCCAGTGACCCACAGCCATGCTGAAGGCGGATGTGTCAGGCCTAAAGGCTCAGCTATCACAGCAATGCTGTAAACCATGACAATTAGTGTAAACCATGAGATTAAGAACGAACGCAGAAGAAGAAGAAAGAAAGAAAGAAAAACCACCAACAAACGCGAATATTTAAACTTATTATGTAAGTATGAAATGCTTTTTTTTAAAAAAATACATGTTATATGTTGCCACACAGACTGATCTGAAGATAAACTGTGGGGCAACCATGAGGCCCTCTTGCTTACGATTAAATTCATGGAAGTGGCACACCTTCCTTTTAATCTTATGAGCATAGGAAACGTATCGAAGAAGTATACAAGTCGGCAAAAAAGAACCCTGCCAGTAATTTGGACAGTAATTATCCAATTTGTCTCTCCTATTTTATAAAATCAATACAATATGGAAGTGCCGCCAGCTCCGATAACGTAGCAGAATACATAGTAACAACTCTGGATTTGGTATGGAAACTATCGCATAACTTTGCACTGACATATATGAAAAAGACCACATAGCTAAACACATGAAATTATCCATATTCATACCACTACAAACGAAGTCCAGGGCTGTGGACTGTATATAATTTACAACAATACGTTTGATGTGTCATATAACTTAAATGCTTGTAAGGAAATGCACGAAAGAATTAAAAACACAATAGACACTGAAGTCGTTGAAGAGCAATTCGGTTTTAGGAAAACGAAAGGAACCAGAGATGGTATACTTAGTACCCGACTATTGATGGATAAATATATATACGAATGAAAAAAACCAAAACGGCTCTAAGAACACTTAATATGAAGAAATGATTATTAAAAGAAATAAAAATGAAGCAAATAAAATATTGTGGGACATTAAAATACATGACAACTTGTTGAGGACCTTACTTGGGGGTTAGGTCAAAGAGAGGTGAGCAGAGATAGACAGAGATATATGTGGGAGAGTAACATCACAAGATGGTTAGATTACAGTCTAGCCATGTGCACCATAAAGACAAGAGACAGAATTATGGAGGTCTGCTGCAGGCAACTTTTGTTACGGAGACTGCACTTGATGATGATTAAGATCTCACAAACAGACTGGGGAATATTATTATAATACTTAACCTATGACTATAGTAAACATTTTTATTGAAACAGTGTGATTGATGATTTAAATTCAAGAATTCAAGAACATTATTTACCAGCCCTAACCGTTACTAACAATTGTTGACGTTATGTGTTCGAAATGTGTGACTCGGTCAGAGGCTAAGCAATGTTATCGTTGGTATGTACATTGACAATAATACTTCTTCATGCAAATATAAAAACAAAAAACCCACACACAAAAAACAACATCTTATTAGTAGGCCTAAAAAGTGCATTATCCCGTAATATTTACAAGTCATAACGTGTTGAATTTATTCATAACAATAATGCATTTAATTCAAAGCAATTCAAATTTTGAAATGTTGTTCTTGTGTATGTTGTGTAATTCTCTACGCAAGAGATCATTTGAATGAAATAATCAATGTGTCACTTTGAAACAGATGCGAAATGGCCCGTTGTATGGAATTAATAACACAACGAAATAGAAGAAATGATAGCAGGCATCATATTTCATACATAAATACATCGGCAACGTTAATTGCTCGTATCAAAATCCATTATTTATGAAGTAATGCGCCAGCCGTAACGAATAAATGTTGACTTTATGCGATCTGCTGTGTTCCTGAGTCTGAGGATCACATGTCAACCAATCGTTTCTTTTATTTCGTTTTACCGACTCATTGACTTTCATTCGAAATTCTGCTAGCGGCACCACTTCTTCGTTACATTCCGTTTAAGTTTACCAATTGTTGTTCGTCTCCATTTACTATATGGAGTAACGTATGCAACATAAAAAAGAAATCTAACTACTGAGTTAAGCCATTTACCATATTCTATACATATTCTATACATATTCTATACATATTCTATACATATTCTATACATATTCATTCATCTGTTTGCATATGTTGTGCATGTTTTAAACAATATTTATGTTCTTCTTAAGTTAAATAGTTTCAGCGATTGCTACGTAAATGCTGTAATATCTAAAGAACATAAAATTATAATAATACCAGGAAAAAGCAATCTTCAAACTGTGGTGATATCAAGTCAAAGTGATCTTCAATCTATGGTGATGTCAGAATATGTTGTTTACATATTAGCTACAAGTCCTTCTTTGTCGTGATAGAAATAATTTATGAATAAAACCGAGCACGCATCCTGCAAAACATTTTTTTAAAATTGCATAACGGAAGCTGAAATTAAATATATCACCTTTGAAATTTGAAATGATATTCTACTGTCATGTATCACGACATAACTGGTTATCATAGTGTTCTATTGTCACGTGTCGAGAAAGAGCAGTGTAGCAAGATATTCTACTGTCACGTGCCAAGAAATACCAGAGTAACAAGATATTCTATTGTCACGTGTCAAGAAATACCGGAGTAACAAGATAGTCTACTGTCACGTGTCAAGAAATACCAGAGTAACAAGATATTCTATTGTCACAATGTTAAGAAAGAGCGTGTAACAAGAATTTCTACTGTCACGTGTCAAGAAAGAGCAGTTTAACAAGATATCATACTGTCACGTGTCAAGAAAGAGCAGTGTAACAAGATATTCTACTGTCGCGTGTCAAGAAAGAGCAGTGTAACAAGATATTCTACTGTACTATAATACTATTGTTATTGTTAGGATAGCTAGAATGTATGTTTAGGAGAACTAGTATCAAGAACGTTGAAGCGTATGTCTCATATAACTACTAGAAACTTAATCCGGCGTTGCCCGGGCAAGAATAACATAGAATAATAATAATAAACGAAACATACAATATATACATTCAGGAATATAATTTAGAATAGTATGTAATCACACAAAATAAAATAACATAGCCTCTATAATGTATAAACCTAACAGAACATATTCAGTAACTAAAGGCTGCCTAAATAAATTAGAAATAAAAATGATCCACTGCTCGTGGAAAACGAACCGCGAACGTAGACGTCCGAGTCTGACACCCTAGGACACCAAATATCTAGGACACCAAATATCCAACAACTATTTAGCATTTTAATAAATAGTTGTGTAATTTGCGTGTGTGTCACGTGATGTATTCATTGAGCAGTGATCTCACTGTTTTATTGAATAATTTGTAACGCCCGATCGATTAGATTTTTTTTTAAATATAACATAAACGCAGATATAAATGTTTTATACTATTTGCTCAAGTTCAGAAATATACATGACATTAGCAAAAGACACGTAGAACAAAATAGTAATCCCGCTAAAAAAAAGAGTAAATGTCAGGCGGAAGGGAAAAAACCTCTAAACCTAGGGAAAGTTTAGCAGTTTGCAGAAGTCGGATGTAAAAGTTTAACTAATCATATCCAGTGAAAAGGTAAAGTGTGAATATTAAGGTCAAGAGAGTATGATGTATTGGGAGATTAAGACCTCAATATTCGATCAATATCGATTTTCGACATTAATTAGCAAACTAAAAGCTCTCATATCTACTACAAGGAGGGGGAGGGGCGGGGAATAGAAAAACCTGTAATCGATCTGCCACTATTCGTCTGTCTACGTGCAACTTCCGATGAGTCTATACGTAAACACCAAATTTCTAACACCTACGGATTTAATTATTAAATATATAGATTATCAATGAGAAACTAGATACATGTAGTCTGTGTTTGGTGGTGATATAGTTAGTGAGAGACTAGACAGTTGTATTATACAATTGTTGCTGAGAGACTAGACAACTGGAGTCTATGGTTGATTGTATAGTTGCTGGGTAGAGAATAGAAAAGTGGAGTCTATGATTGATTGCACAGTTGCTGGGTAGCAACTAGAAAGTTGAATTATGTAATTGTTGCTCAGAGGCTAGACAACTGGAGTTTATGTTTGATTGTACAGTTGCTGGGTAGAGACTCGACAATTGGAGTCTATGATTGATTGTACAGTTGCTGGATTGAGACTAGACAGCTTGAATCAATGTTTGATTGTACAGTTGCTGGGTAGATAGTAAACAGTTGGAGTCTATGATTGATTGTACAGTTGCTTGATTGAGACTAGACTGTTGGAGTCTATGGTTGATTGTACAGTTGCTGGGTAGAGACTAGACAACTGGAGTTATGTTTAATGATATAATTGCTAGTGAGAGAAAAAACAACAGACTAAGTTTTTGTTTAATTGTACAAATACTAATGAGAATAAAGGCCACATGAGGCTGCACTTAAAGTAATAATTGCTACCGGGTGACTAGACAGAGTTGAATTTTCCTTTTAAAGATATCATTTCTAGGGAAAGACTAAGCGACTAGAGTATGTGAGCAATTGATCTATGACTGACACTTATCTCAGTCGATCTCAACAAGAGATATATATGTTAAATCTGTTTTATTTCATCTGTTTTATGACACATTTATTATGATGCATTTTACTTGTTATATTAATTTGTTTCAATGCGTGTTTGAAGACTCATGTTGTGAGAAATGTATATGTGGCCTGTGTTAAGACGTGTTTAGTTGTTATGTGTTCGCTATATATCAAGTATCTTATTCTTTCCTGAACGTTGTCTTCACCATAGATAATCTGAGCATCTCTCTGTCAATGGCCAGCAAACCTGCATTAGTCAGATACACGCCAAAATAATCTCCGATATCTCTGGTCCATCGTCTTGTTCATCTTCTTCTTCTCTTACATGGTACTCTGCCCTACATAAACAGTCTTTTCATGCCATTATATCATGTTGAGTGTTCAAAATAATGTAGTCTTCATGATTTTATTTATACACCACCTATGATAGACTCTACTATTATAGACTTTATTATGTCATTCGGAAGAGACAATTGTATTGTTCATGTTAGTTCTAAATATAGAATGGTGTTAGTATTATTGTATTCTTTGTAACATTTCAGTAATTACTGGAAGCAAGTCGAGGAACTTTCCATTGGAGAACTGTTCCTCAGAAGAGATGGATATCTTGTTCCTTCTCTCAGAACATGAGAAGAGCGAGGTAAAATATAAAGTATTGATTACCTCATTTATTGAACACATTTCTAGTTTCTCTATCAACGAGACATCTCCACGAGTCGCCTTTGCTGCTATATATGACACATTCTCTAGCAGGAATGATAAATTTAATATAAGCTCCTGGAGCTTTAATATAGATCTCCAGATACACAGAAGTAGCGAAGGGAGGTCTGAAACTGAAGCTTTCTGTACATTACAGGAGATTATTAAAACTAAAATACAATTCGTTCAACGTTTGTTTTCTGAAATGCTCAAAGTCCGCGAGAATGTGACCCATATTGCTGTTATATTTCTGAATGGTAAAGAGCACACATTTTATGAACTCTCAAGGATACCAGAAACTGTACAACAACACGATACACATATTAAGATATTTATTGTTGTTTTCAATTTCTACATTAACGGGCAAATCGTTCGTTTAAATGATACACTTATTTTACCAGATCTATATAGTGTCGTTCCACCGAAATATACATTAGCAATGGCTATTTGTAATCAATGTCCAACTGGATGGTTCAAGTATGAACCTCCCAAAAGTGTTAATTATCTTTCATGCTATTTGTTATCTGATAATAATTTTAAACACACATGGAATGATGAAGACTACAGTTGGTGCAAAGGGCAGTTACGTGGAATTTCAGTGTCAATTGAAACAGAGGATGAGTTGAGATTTCTGAAATCAGTGTTGTCCTTAAACTTCAAAGAGTTGATCAATAACAATGGCATTTCACATAATTCACCGCCATCTTTGTTTCAAGTTTACATTGGGCTAAAACGACCTGATTACGGTCTAAAACGTTTTAAATGGATTTCCGGTAAATTCCCAAGTAGGCCATTGGTTATTAATAATTGGATACAAGGTCAACCTTCTGTAATTAGCAATGCGTGTGCTATGTGGCAATTTGTCTGGAAAGATCACAAGAATAGTTCTGATGTGTCAGATAACGGTTATTTTGTTGATGGATGGCGGGATGTTGATTGTGATCAGAAATTAAGTACATTCGGATTGTGTGAGATTGTTATTCCTGGTATAATTGAAGAATCTTTAATAATAAAACCAGCTTCGGAGATAAGTTTTAATCGAGCTTTAAGTCGTGGCAATTGTTTGATATTACAAGATAATATTGTATCTATATCATCACATATAACCGAACTAAGAGACCAGAGCTATCTCTATAAGACAAACATTGGCTCATTTCCAGTATTTGATTGTGGAGAAGATGCAAGCGATCCAAGATATATTTCCTACATGTTTCTATGTGATAATGTTGACCATTGCAGCAACAGAAGAGATGAAACGTTCTGCGTGCAAGAATCACATAATCTCAAAACAGAATGTACACCATCTTACATGAGAAAATGTTCTGGTGTACAATGCTGTGATGGTACGTGTTTACCTGTGGAATGGGTCAATGATGGGGAGAATGATTGTACAATTTGTCAGTCCAGCAGCAGCTTGATGATTGAGGAAAACGACGAAGTTTCGATTCTGAACAAATATCTGAGAAGAAATATAACATGCGCTTTTATTTGCAAACACGACTTTTGTGTGACATTTGATCAACTTAACGATGGGGAGAAAGATTGTCTTAAGGGTAGGAATACAGGCTTTATTGAAGTACTGCCAGATGGTGGACAAAATGAAAATCTGGATGAGACAATAGGTAAACTAGAAAGAGCTAACACTTGCTATAATTTATTGGGTCATGTAATCTGGGCCCCCATGTGTGTATATGTTAAAGACCATTACGGAGCTATTATCGGATGTAGAGATGTATCACATCTTAAGAACTGTACGGAATTTGTGTGTCCAGAAGGATATTTTAAATGTCCAAACAATTATTGCATCCCGCAACATTATGTTCTTGATCTAACAGCAGACTGTCCCATAGGAGAAGATGAAAACAAGCTATTGGTGGGTCCATGTACAGGAAATTTTAAGTGTTCCAGAAGTGACATGTGTCTTCATCCTGACCTAGTTTGTGACGAACATTCGGAATGTCCATATCAAGATGACGAATTGGACTGTGACGTGTCATGTACCGACGGTTTCTATTGTGTATCTGGAACAGTTACTGTATCAGATTACAACAGATCGATTCCTTTAGACAATTTAGAATTTATTGACAGTAGAACAAGATACTTGGACTTATCTGGAGTAAATCTTTCTAACGCAGGTCTCACTGAATATGCTAAGTTTGTTTTAAGAAACGTGAAAGTTATACGACTCTCTAACTGCTATATTCGGTCTTTTGATTTGATTTCAAACAGCCTAAAGTCTAGAATCTACATTTTGGATATTAGCTACAATCTCATAAAGACAGTATATCCTCACGAAATTAATACATATATATTTGAATATCTGCGTCATTTGAACTTGTCATATAATCAAAATCTTGTTGATATGAAAAATTTACCATTTAAATTCCTTGAAGTATTTGATCTCTCTCATACAAGTTTGACATATTTAGATAAATCTTCTTTGATTGGATTATCTAACCTGAAACATTTAAACTTAAGTCATACGCACATCGTTGACATTTCTAAGGACGCATTTCCTGCTAACTTAATTCTTCAAACTCTTGATCTCCGTGCAATCCTCATTTACAAATTTGATGTTGATTTTTTTAATAGTCTCACAATAACACAAAACTTGCATACGGATAATTTCGAAATATGTTGTCCACAAATAAGAGGGAAAACTATACCGTCAGAAATGTGCCACTCCCCTGACATAGCCATTTCCTCGTGTTTTAATCTGGTAGGGGTTGATGTTCAACGAGTTCTTCTCTTGTTGGTTGCCATTTTTTCTGTTTTTGGAAATTTGACAGTAATTTTATTTCGCTTCATTTGGGACAAGTCAGTTTTGACAACAGGCTATGGTCTGTTTGTGACAAACTTGGGAATATCTGACTTTATTATGGGAGTCTATCTATGTATTATTGCTGGAGCAGATTATAAATATCGTGGCGTGTATGTTCTGTATGACAAGATCTGGAGAGAAAGTCTAGTATGTAAACTTGCAGGTTTTCTTGCTACACTTTCTATTGAGACATCCACATATTTTATTTTTCTCATCACTCTGGACAGATTCTTGGTCATGAAGTTTCCATTTGGGCAAATCAAGTTTTCTAACATTACTAAAACGATTGCTCTTTTTATGTCTTGGATCATAGGTTTTCTTCTTGCACTAATTCCAGTTGTGTTCAAGTTTGATATATATTCATCTAACGCCATGTGTCTTGGTTTACCTTTGACCACACAACGACTCACTGGTTGGAGTTACTCATTTGCCGTGTTCATTGCACACAATTTCTTCATGTTTCTCGTCATCGCTTACGGACAGACAGCCATCTTTAGAGCAATGGCAGAGAATAGAATGTCTACTACAGCTTCACTCACATCTTTTCGTTTAGCAAAAGACATAATAGTAGCCAAACAGCTTTCTCTTGTAGTCCTGGCCAACTTCATCTGCTGGTTTCCTGTAGGATTAATAGGATTATTAACTCTTTGTGGACATGAGATTAACATATACGCTTACGCCTGGATAACAGTTGTTATTCTTCCTATCAATTCCGCAGCAAATCCTCTTATCTACACTATACCTGTTATTATGAACAAATGGGAAACGTTCAAATACCGCGACACATTGCATTCTTCAATTTCGAAGTAGGGATTCGGCAGAAATTGGTACATTTGTAAAATGATAATATGTCACATTATTCTAGCACTAGCGATACTACAGGAAGTAAACACTCATAGTTGTATCGATACATCACATTATTCTAGCACTAGCGATACTACAGGAAGTAAACACGCATAGTTGTATCGATACATCACATTATTCTAGCACTAGCGATACTACAGGAAGTACACAATCATATATAAATAACCAAATGGTCAGAGGGTGTCCGACAAAGTGGATGGTGCCGCATTAACCTAATGAACAAATAGTCAAGCAAAATGAATTTAAACAGTTTACTAAAACACTTACCTTGCCTATTAATAAAAATATATTTTAATAAAGTATATATAAAAAACATACAATAAAACTAAACAGGACAATTCTCCACGTATCGGCTCAAATTGAACCTTTTTCAAGAGACAAACAACAGAAGACAACAAAATAAAAAACAAAATAGATGACTAGATTTCATCAAGCCCCGTCTCCATAACGCAGGGATGGCAACGCTTCTAGTAAAAGAGAAAATGAGTTCATTCATTATAAACAAACCGAAAGTGGGAAATTAGAATCACTATAGATGTAGTTGGGATGCTTATAATGAGTGCAAGAATAATAAAATAAAAAGATAAGAAAAATACCCCTTTTGTCACTTTATCAGACAGGCAGGTTTTAAGAACATAGTCACAACAGGCAAGACTGAAGGGAACAGAGACAGATGGGGACGTGAGAAAATATTCGTGTGACAACCTAGCAAGGCTTGGAAACAACGATCCTGATAACAATACTGTGAACAGAGAACCATGGTCACCTACGCCAACCAGAATGGCATATGATAATGATAGATGAGTAATGATGAGGTTGTGTAGTGGTGGGGTGATTGGGTTTCCTCATCTGTCTCTGTTCCCTTCAGTCTTACCTGTTGTGACTATGTTCTTAAAACCTGCCTGTCTGATAAAGTGACAAAATGGGTATTTTTCTTATCTTTTTCTTTTATTATTCTTGCACTCATTATAAACATCCCAACTACATCTATAGTACCTCTAATTTCCCACTTTCGGTTTGTTTATAATGAATGCACGCATTTTCTCTTTTACTAGATGCGTTGCCATCCCTGCGCTATGGAGACGGGGCTTGATGAAATCTAGTCATCCATTTTGTTTTTTATTTTGTTGTTTTCTGTTGTTTGTCTCTTGAAAAAGGTTCAATTTGAGCCGATACGTGGAGAATTGTCCTGTTTACATTTAGTGTATGTTTTTTTTTATATATACTTTTAAAAATATATTTTTATTAATAGGCAAGGTAAGTGTTTTAGTAACCTGTTTAATGCATTTTGCTTGACTACACAATCATAGTTGTTTCGATATATCACATTATTCTACCACTAGCGATATTACAGGACGCACACAATCATAGTTGTTTCGATGTATAATAAATGTATCCGGACCACGAAAATCTTTATATATTATCAATAATCCATTATATATAATTATAGGGAACCCCTAAATAACTCATTCATTTGTAACAGATATACACAATTTACAAAACTTCTCAATATATATATATATATATATATATATATATATATACTAATTAATGTTTATAGAGTGTATTATAAGTGTATTTTACTATATACGTTTAATCAGTCTGGACCATGCTTCTGTAATGGAATACGACCAATATGAAATTTGGAGAAATATTGTTAAACAGGAAATTTCGCTGTAAATGTTTACACTGTAAAGGGTTTCTACTGTACGATGTTCGTGAAAGTACGATTATAAATGATTGTAAAATGTGAGACGTATTGTTTAACATAATATATGAATGGTCAATCATGATGTCAACGAAACGCTAACACATTTTAACACAAAAACAAATTGCGTGAATGCTAATACTGTGAATAAATTAATTAAGGTTATATTTTTTAAACTTTAATGTATGAACTAGAAGTCTGATCAGTGAGGAAACATTACTCTATGAACTCGATATCTGGTCAGTGATTAATTAAAATGTATGAACCCAATGTCTTGTCAGTGATAAAACATTAATGTATGTCCATGAAGTCTGTTCAGTGATCAAACATTAATACTCACGTGATTCCGTCTGTGGGTCTCACCAATGGCTCACTAGAGAAACCAACCATGCAACAGAAAACCTTAGTGAATGACATGCCATTATATTGAGGTTATCTTCTTATAGACGATTCATTGCACGTCATATATACAATTATGTTTCCATGTTTTTATTTTGTTATTGCAATGTCTTTTTATATATGTATAAGGTAGATATACATTTAGATATGGTAGCTCTGTGGTTGCGCAGCATTGGGGAGGACGAAACTGACAGCACTGTTTTTTATATGGCTGAGGCAGATCATAGAGGCACACTGACTCAGGACGTGACAATCCTTTCGACTTGAACATTCGGTTTCTTGCATGGCGCAAAAGAGAAGTTCGGCCTAACCAGTAGTCAATTGGTGGCGGTGAATGAGCACAGTGAACCATATCTTGGCTTAGTGGCTCGGAGCTGTGCATATATTAAAATATATATTTCTGGTGGTGTGATAGTTATTTTCTGGCTCTGACTCGGGATAGGCCGAAAATCCACAGACTTCCCAGCAATATAGTGCCAGTAAAAAGGTATTGGGTCAAAGGGCATGAGCTCATGGACCGCTAGATCAGAAACCAACCAACCAACCAACCGTACACATAAGGACCGGTGGTTTGTTGTCTCTCGGTGGGTACTTTAAAAAAAAATGTGTTGCTTAAATAATGTATTCATATCAATTCGTATTTGAGGTTATTTTTAATTCAAATACTATTTTAGTATTACTGCATTAATCTAAATTCTAATGTAAGATTTTAAAAGTATTATGTTAATTCAAATGATATTATCTAGTTTCTAATGTAATTTCTGTAGTGTTTGTTTTAATAATAAGAAATACGTTTATCTAAATTCTGATTTAATGTTTCTTAAGTCTTTAAATAAATGTAACTTAATTTTAGGTAATTGTTAGTAGTAACTTAGCTACAAAAAATGTATTCCGGGAAGTCCCATTGGCATTAAGTTATCCATGATGATAATTACTTTAAACAACATTCGTCTTCTTTATCTGAATGAATCTGTTGTTTTGCAGATTTATGCTTGTGTTAATATAAATATAAATACAAAACATTATCAACATTTCAATTTTATGTTGTAACCATTTGTATTAAATAATATATTTCCATGTAATGTTTCTTTTTGAAGTATATTTATTTTCAACCATTTATATATAAATATGCACATTAATGTATTGTACCACAGAACCACAGAGCCGGACTATAACAGGTACTTATTCGTTTATCTGCGACATATAGAAAGCCTATAACACGTTTATCTTCGATATATATATATATATCGATAGATATATCATAACCAAACACTTGTGAAATCAGAAACTTATCCCAAACGCCTCTATTAAAGATAAAAATGGCAAAGTTCTAACAACAACTGAACAACAAAAGCAAAGATGGGCCGGACATTTCCAAGATCTTCTTAACAGACCACCACTCCAGTCTACTCCAAATCTAGAGAAAGAGGAGACAATGCCACCACTAGAAGCTTCATAGTAAATTTCACCCTTGAAGAGGTAAAACAAACCATTAAGAAATTTAAAAAAACCAATAAAGCAGCAGGTCAAGATGACATCACAAGTGAAATGTTAAAAGCAGCAAATGATAATACCTTGTCATTTTTACTGAATATTTTCAATATGATTTGGAAAAACGAATGCCCACCCCAACAATGGAAAAATGGCATCATTATCAAATTACCAAAAAAAAGGAGACCTAACAAATTGTGATAACTGGAGGGGAATCACACTGCTATCCGAACCTGGCAAAATTCTTTGTAATATGATGCTTGCAAGATTAAAGTCATCCTTAGACAAAAAACTTAGAGAAGAGCAGTCAGGCTTTATTCCAGGTCGTTCCTGCCTCGACCATATATTCACTCTTAGAACAATAATAGAAGAATGTCTAGAATTTAGATCTAATCTCATAATAAACTTCGTTGATTCTTAAAAAGTCTTCAACAGCATCCATCAACCATCACTTAGGGAAATTTTAAAAGTATATGGATTCCAAAATAAATATATAAATGTGATAAAATCATTCTATACCATCTTAAAATGCTGTGTTAGATCAGAAAAAGGCAATTCAGAATGGTTCCCTGTGATTACTGGTGTTAAACAAGGCTGCCCTATGTCACCATTACTATTCAATATCGCAATTGACTGGGCTATGAGAAAAAGCACATCCAACACAAATTTAGGAATCAAATGGATAAATAAAACAACATTAGAAGACCTGGATTTTGCCGATGATCTTGTACTATTGAGTGAAAACCATCAAGATGCACAAACAAAAACTGATAGATTAAAACTCATTGCAGGACAAATAGGTCTCCAAATCAATTCAGCAAAAACAAAAATTATGGACTTCACCAATTCACATAACGAAATTACTTTAAATGGACAACAACTTGAAAAAGTACAGAAATTCTCCTATCTAGGAAGCAAATTAACACTCGACGGTAATGTCATGACAGAAATTACAACTCGCATTGCCCTAGCATCAAGAGTATTTAATAGACTGTCTAATATCTGGTAGTCAATTTATGTATATTTAATGCGTATATTTAATTTCTGCGTTATTCTGGTGCTATCATATGGATGTGAGAGCTGGAAAAGCTCTTTATCTTCAGAAAAGAAATTACTTTTTTTCGAGAACAAATGTCTTCGTAGGATAACTAACACCCATTGGAGTGAATTCAAATCGAATGATAAAATCAGAGAAGAGACACATCAAAATTTCATCACAGATATTATCAGAAAACGCCGTTGGTACTACATCGGGCATTTCCTACGCGCAGGCACCTACAGAATACACCACCAGTCTCGAATGGATACGTACAGGCAAAAGAGCAAGGGGTAGACCAAAAGAAACACTCAGAATAACAATACTTACAGAAAGTAAAACAACCAATATTCATACTATTCAAGAACTGAACATAATAGCTTTGAACAGACAGAATTGGAGAGCTCTGACCTCTGCGCTAACTTCAGCGCAAAAGGAAAATGAATGAATGAATAACAGGTACTCCCTCGTTTATCTGCGATATATAGAAAGGATATTACAGGAACTCAATATATACAAAAATAGGTAGGTGTGTTACCAAAATAAAACATAAAACAACTTAACAACGAGATACAGAGACAGCCGACGTTTCGACTAAAAAGCCTTCATCAGGACAAACAAATGACCACAATAAAACTAATCTTACATGGAGACAAATAAGGTTATAATGAGGACAATAGCAGATAGGTAATGAGGGAAGAAAAGATGTGGAAGCATGACAGGTGAGAAAAACGTATGGGGAGAAGTTAGTATTAAGTAGGGAGGAGAAAGTAGACTGAAGAATGTGAGATGAACAAAGGAAAAGATATGGTAGCAAGTAAATTACATTAAAAATACTCACCTCAAAAGTGGCAACAGAGAATTAATGCTTCAGACAAGCAATCATGATGTAAGGGAAGAGCAAAATGAGATGGTACGAGGGATCAGGTTGGAGAAAGAAAGAGGCCAAAAATGGCAGGAACAGAAGAGAAAGAGCAAACATCAGAAAGAGAATATGAGCAGATAATGGTGATATATGAGAATAAAATAGTAAAATGACTTAACTTATGCAGCGTCTAGTCTATGTTCCTTCCATGTGAATGAGCACACGCATAATGACAACAAAGTAAAATATGGACAGTGAAAGTCAGATTTCTATCAAGGGTCATGATAGCACGTATTTGTACAGGTTAGAAAAATAAAGACATGCCACATTAATAGACGGTACCCGAGGCGTCGAAGTGAAAAGAAAACACACCCTCGAAAGGTAGAACAATGGAAACGACAATAGCCTGGAATTGTCACAGCGCATACCAACTGATGAGAGTAAAGGGGCGTAAGTAAATAGCCATAGAGAAAGATGACAGAGTATAAGAAAAATGCAGAGGTAGAATAAAAAGGACGTGATGGATCGACGAAAGCCCCTAGACGGAGATACGTCACGCAAGAAATTGAAGTGCGGGTGGGAGGGAGCCCAGAGGACACAGGGAGGGTACAGCAAGGGTGGGTTAGGGACTATCACGGGGAAGCACGTAGTGAGATGGTATCGGGCTGATATAGCGAGACATAGGAAGAGGGTGCCGGAGAGAAGGACACCAGAGAAGATGGGGAATAAGGAGACAGGAATATACTATACTAGCTCATCTATGGGAACATTTATCAACGGACAGAGATTCTGGCCACGATCCCATAGATGATCTAGTGTACAGTGCGAGCAATACCCACATAGGGGTTGTGACGTCCGGCTAACTCATCCCTTTATCATCTTCGGTTTATGCGACCGGTCTCATTTCCCAACACATGGCCTACAAGGTACATGTCGTTGCGGTTGTGACCTTGGTCCATCTTCCGTCACATTTTATTGGGACATCTGCTACACCGACCTCCTCTTCCTACGACATTGTGGACACATGACCCTTACTTTGTCACCTACGACGCTACGACCCTCCACTTCCTCACATGCTTTGGCTGTAGCTCCGGGTCTGCCTCCTCCCGCTATGGTCTTCTTTTCCTGTCTCCTTATTCCGCATCTTCTCTGGTGCCCTTCTCTCCGGCACCCTCTTCCTAAGTCTCGCAATATCAGCCCGATACCATCTCTCTACGTGCTTCCCCGTGATAGTCCCTTACCCTCCCTTGTGGTACCCTCCCTGTGTCCTCTGGGCTCCCGTCTAGGGGCTTTAATTTTTCTTATACTCTGTCATCTTTCTATATGGCTATTTACGTACGCCCCTGTACTCTCATCAGTTGGTATGCGCTGTGACAATACCAGGCTATTGTCTTTTCCATTGCTCTACCTTTCGAGGGTGTGTTTTCTTTTCACTTCGGCGCCTCGGGTACCGTCTATTACTGTGGCATGTCTTTATTTTTCTAACCTGTACAAATACGTGCTCTCATGACACTTGATAGAAATCTGACTTTCACTGTCCATATTTTACTTTGTTGTCATTATGCGTGTGCTCATTCACATGGAAGGAACATAGACTAGACGCTGCATAAGTTAAGTCATTTTACTATTTTATTCTCATATATCTACATTATCTGCTCATATTCTCTTTCTGATGTTTGCTCTTTCTCTTCTGTTCCTGCCGTTTTTGGCCTCTTTCTTTCTCCCATCTGATCCCTCGTACCATCTCATTTTGCTCTTCCCTTACATCATGATTGCTTGTCTGAAGCATTAATTCTCTGTTGCCACTTTCGAGCTGAGTATTTTTAATGTAATTTACTTGCTACCATATCTTTTCCTTTGTTCATCTCTCTTTCTTTAGTCTACTTTCTCCCCCCTACTTATTAATAACTTCTCCCCATACGTTTTTCTCACCTATCATGCTTCCACATCTTTTCTTCCCTCATTACCTATCTGCTATTGTCCTCATTATAACCATATTTGTCTCCATGTAAGATTAGTTTTATTGTGGTCATTTGTTTGTCCTGATGAAGGCTTTTTAGTCGAAACGTCGGATGTCTCTGTATCTCGTTGTTTAGTTGTTTTATGTTTTTTTTGGTAACGCACCTACCTATTATTGTATATCTTGCCATTTTGCCCAGTGTTACCTCAGCCACCTACTTCCTGTTTAGGATTGTTACCCTACACTGGTTGATTTATCCCTATAACAGGATCTCACTCGTTTATCTGCGATATATAGAAATGATATAACAAGTACTCACTCGATTATCTGTGCTATATAATTAAGGTTAGAACAGGTACTTACTCGTTTATCTGCGATATATAGAACGGATATAACAGGTACTCATTCGTTTATCTGTGATATATAAAAATATTATAACATGTACTCACTCGTTTCTCTGCGATATATATATAAAGGCTATAACAGGTACTCAGTCGTTTGTGTGGTGATATATGAAAAAAATGTAACAGGCTAGTAGAATTCACGTTTAATAAAAGAAAATGAAAGAAATTTAAAAGAAGACAAAAAGAACGCACTACCACAAGTTTCGTGCATGCCCCTGAGGCTGGAACGTTCATCTCACTATTGCGAGATACAGGTTTAGATACACATAAGGACCGGTGTTGTGTCTTTTGTCGGTGGGTACATTAAAACAAAAATAACTGATTTTCTTGTTGTTTCTTAAAGAAAAATGTATTTCTATAAATTTTTATTTGAGGTTTTCATTTCAAAATAATAATTTAATTGTACTGTATTCATCTACATTCTGGTGTTAAGTTTTAATATTATTGTATTAATTCAAATGATATTGTCTTCTTTTTATTGTAATATATGTAGTATTTTTTTGATAATAAGAAATATGTTTATCAAACTTCTGATGGTATGTGTGATGTTTTTAATTCTTTGAATAAAATGTGAATTAATGTATTTATTGGTTAGTAGTTACTTACCTATAACAGTATATTCCGGGCAGACCCATTGTTGCTAAGTTATGCATTGTGTTAGTTGCTGTAGACCACATTCTTCTTGTTTATCTCAATGTATCTATTTTTTTGCAAAGTTATGTTTGTGTTAATACAATTTTAAATACAGAGTGTTATCAACATTTTGATTTTATATTGTAACAATTTGTATTAAATACTATATTTCCATGTGCTGTTATCTTCTTCTTCTATGCGTTCACTCCCATATAACCACAAGGTATATATATATCGTGTGATTTCCGCGGGGAACGTGAAGTGCGTTGTACTGCAAGTTCTACAGTAAAACTGTGTTATTTGCACCTCGGTTGGCCACGATGTGGTCTGGACGTACGAGACTAGTACATCCGTTTTCACCATTACTTTAATTCGGGTAGTAGGCTTCCCTAATCCGTGACATCCTGCCTATTTGACGACGGACACGCGAGTGTGTATTGACTATTCGTCGAGACCATTGTCGTTCACGTCTATCGCAAGAGGTGTTCAACCGTCTGTGAACTTGCTTTGTGTAACTAGACGTTTTGCGCCTGTGCCCGTCTGGTACTGAACCTTTTCTCATCCGCGAACCTGGTTCCGGATGAGAAAGAACTCGAAGGAAGTGTGGACGGTGGTTCTTTCGCCTTCTTAGACGAGGTGTCGTTCATCGACATCGTGAACCCTCGCTCAAGTGCGAGTCTCACACCACGCGTTTGAGAGCAATGCGCTCTCGATCTGAGCGACCCTACCCCATTTGCGCATGAGCTAATCCGGTACTGAACCGTTTCTCCCTTCAAGTGTATTTCCGGTATAAGAAAGCTTGACAGTAGAGTTGGGCCAGGGCTACCATCGTAATTTATTGTGTGCCTGAGCCCATCGGGTACGGAACCCTTTCTCTTCGCGAGCATGTTTCCGGTATAGGAAAGCTCGACATTAGAGTTGCGCCAGATCTTTTAGCTTTGCCGGTCGCCATTGATTGGGTCTGGGTCTCTGCCCATATGTACTACAGGTAACTAGAAGTTTGTCACGAGGTAACAGAGCTTGTAGTTTCGATTTCCATGAAGCGTTTTCACTTTCTGGCGCTGCCCTCTGACGCTGCTCTGCTCTTTAATTTTAATCAGTATGAAATCTATTAGTCTCTCGCCATACATCTACCTTTTCATGTCATTTTCATTGGCCGCAGTAGTAGTATATAACGCACATTACGAGAAGCTTGTTGCTGCCGCAAAAGAATATCTAAGGTTTAATCTGGTACTAAACGTATACAAATTATTTCCAAGAAAAGGAAGGCTGGCTAAGCTTTTCTTGGGTTTTCTGGGGTTTCTTGAGATTAAAAATCTATATACATTATATATATATATATATATATATATATATATATATATATATTATATATATTTATGTATGAAACTTTTTTTAAAATTTCATGTTAGTTTTATGGTTAATTTTATTTATTTTCTAGAGTTGTTTGCTATCACTTGCTGTTTATTTTTGGGAGTTGTTGTTACCGACCAATATTTTAACAGAATTAGCTCCAATTGTGGTGCCTCAAGTTATCTTTTCTTGGGGGTATTCTTAGTAATTAATTTAAATTTTTTTTAAATTTTTGTTTTTGAAAAACACTCATCAAAATAGAAAAGATAAGGATTGAGCACCATTCTTGTTTGAGAGACAATACGTCGTCACACAATTGTACAATTTGGGTATTTGAAAGACATAACAACAATCATCACCATCAGGTGCCACGCCATTGGCGTAGGTGGTCATGGCTCTCCACAGCTCTATGTCCACAATTGTATGCATCACGATCGTTGTTGTTTCCCTGCCTTATCAGGTTGTGAAACTATCTAATATTTTCTTACGTTGTTGCCCTCTGTCTGTGCTGTCTTCATTTTTGCCTGTTGTGACTATGTTCTCCAAACCTGTCTGTCTCATGAAGTGGCCAAGAAAAGAAGATTGTCTTTTCCTTAAATTATTGATTAAGGTCTGATTCGCATTTAACTCTTTCAACACCTCTAAATTCGTTTTTCTGGCAGTCCATGGTATTCTCAGCATTCTTCTATAGAACCACATCTATATTGCCCCTAATTTCCTACTTTCCTGTTTATTTATTGTTCAAGACTCGCATCCATATGTTAGTATAGGGGTTATATAGCTTTGCAAAACTCTCTCACCTCTAACGACGCAGTCATATTACACAATATAATTTTCATTTTTCTGAATGTTGTTTTTGCCTGTCCTATTCTGCTTCAGGTTGGAGTACACACTCTTGAGTACAGGTTTTTGTTACAACAATACCCCTTAATGAAATTGTAGAAAGTACTAGAATTCTTCTAGATCTTACGAACAATATATGGTAGTTATGCGATTCATCACAATGAGTGCACTGCTTGTATTCTTACGTTCAACAATATCTACTATGAATTATACAATGAATTCAATTACAAATACAAGTAATTTCACAATCCACGCACTATAAAAATTATCCATGAAAAGTACAATAATACACTACTTCTGTTACGAACTACGAACAATTATTTCATTCTACGAAAAGTCAAACTAAGTCCCGGATGTGACTATCTGACTTTAATCTAAGTTCTAGATTCCCCGATCGTTAGACAGTCTATTTTCTGGAAACCCTCCTTAGACTCATTACAGTACAGTCCACATTTCGCTAACAATTTTCCTTGTGTACTCATCACTAGTAAATATTTCCAGACATTACATCTGGTGCCACACATTTTCTCAGCTCTAATTCCAATTACCTTTACATTTGCGACGATGTGTTTCGCAATTCAGGCGTCTAAACACACTCGAAGTCGTCGACACATTTGTTTTTTCGGCACAATTTCACTACTCCCATCAAGGTTAAGTGAACTTCCACGTTTTTTTTTTATAACTCTAAATTATAAATCCTCAACTCTTAGTCCGTCTATTTATTCGATCAGTTAGTCACTCTAATTCCGCGTTTTTTTGTGAACTATAATATTTCGCTTATGAACATCAATGATTCTCTAGAACATCTGTTCCGACAACTCTTGTCTTAATATTAATTATCATTTATGGATTAAATCCCTTTGTCAATTAAATATTCGTTTACACAGTTGACATGCTATTCATTCCTAGACAATTACAGGAAAAGTGTAGCGGACAGAATATTAGACTCTACATCACATTTGTTGACCTACCTAAGGCATTGGAAACTGCAAATCGCAATGGAATAAGGAAGATCATGGCCAAATGTATATGTCAGGAAACATTCATCAACATGTTTCGCCAGTTCCAGGACGGTATGAGCGCCTGTGTGAAAGATGACTGCCCACCTTAAAAAACGGTGTCAAATATTGTTGCGTTTGGACTCCGATGTTTTTTAGTAATCGAATCTCATAAATGTGATTTCCTTATCGAGCTGATGGAGACCTATTCAATCTGATTTAGCATTTTATCATGATACTCTTTTGTCAAATGTCAAGAATGAGCAGTATACCTTGATATCTGTCAAGTGTCAGTAAAGGGCAGTGTAACAAGATATTCTGTCACGTGTCATGAATGAGCAGTTAACAATATATTCTACTGTCACGTGTCAGGAAAGAGCATTTAACAAGATAATGTACTGGTACGTGTCAAGACAGATTAGTATAGCATGATAATAAATACAAATTGTACGTTGAAAATCAACAAATACAATCGTATTTGTAAAAAAATAAAATATAGCATTGTTGATGTCAACGTTTCGTTAACCCCATCCACATTCTTGTCGATAATTGTTAACCATTTTCATATTCATTCTTCGAAATTTTCAGACGTGATTTATTGACAGACAATAAAATGTAGTTGCTTTTGCTAGATAGTTTGGTAACTTTACATCCAAAACATTCGGCTATCCTTCATTTATTCTTGATGTTATCTAATGGATGTGTTTAATTGTGAAATATTCATCCACCCAGTAATACTTATATAATAGTCATGTAACAGTCATGTTCTTTGAAGACAGATAAATTGTACAACGTCACAACAAATATTTCAGAGGTTAGTCAAAGGGAGCGAAACAAAAAAATTACTAAGGTAAAATTCTTTAGTTTGAAAAGTAAACAAATTGAGTGACTGGACTTGGACACTGGGTATTAAATGTTCAAGATCTTGTAAACATATCCTTAAGATTGGAACTTTTAGTTAACATAGGGGATAGCTAGATTCTAAAAAGTAGTTCTAGAAATTTAATTTAGACTCACAAAACTCGTATAGGAACAAAGCACAGGATCACGTGAGATACTGAGCTGTTCAAGTCGAACAAAGAGAGAAAACGTGAACTAAAATCGTGAGAAGGTACAGAGATGGGAAGGATATATCATATAGAAAGGTTTTGTGAACAACAGAGAGTTGTGTATTTGGCAGCTGAGTGAAGATAGCAAAGAAAACTGGAAACACTGAACATATACATAGAAATTGTACCACGGTATTATATAGAGATTTGAAAGAGGACAGTCATACATTATCGACGACTGAGTGAAGATATTCAGAAAGCAACTGAAAATACTGAATATTGTTACAAATCACTACTGAAACTGAACACCACTATAACGAAGAACTTCGTGAGAAGATACAGAAATGAGCCTTGTAAAACGGATAAACTTCTAACAAGAATACAGATCGTACAGTGAAGACATGCAGTTAAAGGCATATTCGTTCGTGTGTTCATCCGACTACACAAACTCGGAACAACCACACACTTGAGAGTGAGAGAGTATCTTTGTTAAAGGAAAGAAAACGTACGAAACAACTTAGTTACCTACTAAGTTACACACAAAGGATCATCAGAAATATGAACGACACAGGGTACGACAGAATCAATACAGCATGGAGTCAGATATAGCCAAAGGAAGGCTTGTTCAATACAACCAGTTTCCAGACTTCAAGTTGTCGGACACCATGCTCAAACAGTTAGTACACTAACTGTAATTAAAAGTGTGTACACTAGATTATGGTCAGACTTTCAATTAAATAAGTTGTGTTAATTTGTGAGGAATTCCATCAGTATAGTTGAACTAGTAGACTAAACAGTAATATTTTAAACACTTAGAGCACACTGTAACTAATGTTGACATAGGGATATCAGGACGAGGCTAATGTTAAAGTAGTTATATAGCCTGTTGTGTGACCAAATTAAAACACAGTGATAAACTTGTAGTACAGGAAAGTGTGTAGTACTAATGTAAACAAACACGTTCAACGCTAGAGAGTATTTGGTACACGACTGAACTTAATATAGTACATGGAGAAATATGTGTAGAATTTAAACTGTGTATAGTAACGACATTGGATTAGAACTAGATGATATATCAAAAAGCAGGACCATTTAACCACAAAAGTATATATCTTTTGAGAGTCATAACAATACATAGACGATCTCATGTGACTAAGTGAATATATTTCTAGCTTATCAGATTCTAAAAGAATGTTTAGCACAGAGTAGAGGATATAACAGTGGGCTTTTAAATGAACGTTTAAAAATAACATAACTTTGGCAGAGACAGACGAAGGAATTGAAACAGTTTTCATTTCTACGGTGAATATAGTTTAGTGAATGATATAGTATTAAAACAGGTCCACCAATTCAAATATCTAGGTACAATATTTACAGCAGATGGAAGAAGTTCAACAGAAATAAGATGCATAATAGGACAGGCAAAAATAACATTCAGAAAAATGAAAAATATACTGTGTAATATGACTTTGTCATTAGAGGTGAGAGAGTTCTGCAGTGCTATATAACTCATATACTAACATATGGGTGCGAGTCTTGGACTATAAACAAGCAGGAAAGTGGGAGATTGGAGGCAACAGAGATGTGGTTCTACAGAAGAATGCTGAGAATATCATGGACTGCCAGAAAAAACTAATGTAGAGGTGTTAAAAGAGTTAAATGCGAAACATACCTTAATCAACAATATAAGACAAAGGCAATCTTCTTTTTTTGGCCACTTCATGAGACAAGCAGGTTTAGAGAACATAATCACAACAGGCAATATCGAAGTCACCAGAGACAGAGGGCGACAACGTGAGAAAATATTAGACAGTTTGACAACCTGCCACGGCAAAGAAACAACAACGACTTTGATACATAATACTGTGGACATAGAGCTGTGGAGAGCCATGACCGCCTACGCAACCCGGCATGGCACCTGATGATGATGATGATAGTTTAGGGCAACAGCCAGCTGAGAACATATTTATCAACTTTTAGACCAGACACGTGCATTTACTCTCTGATACTGAACCAGAAACAACGGGGAGTTAATCAGACTCATCTTTAAACTTGAATCAAGTTTACCAACACAAACTTCGTAAGAAGGGAAATATACTTTCAGATTTCGGACCTATTATTCTACAAGAGACACTCGACTACTATCAACGACGGAAATAAAAAAAAATAGACGACTAAGAATATGACATTATAAGAACTTTTGCTGTTGATTATTAATTAGCAGGTAGCAAGACTAGGCCAGAGCTATCCAGAACAGTACCACCTGTAGAAGGATGCAATGTTGGCATTTACCTTAGGAACAGACTGGTATTGTGTGTAACTGCCCATTGGGTTTGTAGTTGTTGTATACATATATGATATTATTGACATGAAACATAGCTTTATTGAATTTCATACCTATCTTGCAATCTGACCTGTAACATAACACCAAATTGAGTGATCAAATAAATTATCAGCTGTCAGCCTTCTGGTATTTCTTGATACCTACATAAAGTGAGATTGTTTGTAAAGAAGGGATATTAGAGGAACAATTACTCTACTAGTTTCTGTGTTAGTCAACGGCTGGCAGAGTGCATAATGACGTCAATCATTGCTTAGATCCACGTCATGTACACTTTGCACCAGAGTGGACACTGATAACTCAAGGACTAATGTAATAGAAGTATAGGTGTCAACTCATGCAAGAATGCACAATACAAGGAAGACGTACTACATATAACTATAAATCAGCCATATATATATATATATATATATATATATTTGGAGTGTTCACGGACGCCTGTGAGATGTAATACAGCATAGGTGTCAACGACCAGAATGTAAACACGAATATTGGAGTAAGCGGAAATTACATTGATTGATTTTGAAACATTTTTGTTTCAATTGAGTGAGGAATGTATAACTATTTGTTTCAGTCACAGATGTCTCGCCCTTCTTAGACTCGATCGCTGACTTTGTTGTTTATGACTAAGCTGACAAACTATTTTTTTGACATTGGGAGTCTGAGTCTTTTCTTGAAATATGTCTCGGAGAATTCATATTTAAAACTTCTAAAGCCTATTCCTCCCTTATATGAAAATGTCCCGCGTTTTTAGGATTATGAGTAGACCATATGGACAGCACGTGGAATTTACCTCCACATCGATACGTTCTTCTGTTACCTATTGCAATATGGCGCCCAACATAACAGTATACTAATATTAGTGAGAGACTAGATAACTGTAGGCTGTGCTGTATTAAAAAAATACGGTTATTGTAAGGATAGCTAGAATGTATGTTTAATAGAACTAGTTTCAAGACTGTTGAAGCTTATGCCTCATATAACTAATAGAAACTTAATAAGGCGTTGCCCGGGCAAGAATGACATGGAATAATAATAATAAATGAAACATACGATATATAAACTCGGGAATATAATTTAGAATATCATGTAATCACAAACAAGAAAATAATATAGAATCTATAATGTATAAATCAAACAGAACGCATTCAGTAACTAAAGGCAGCCTAAATAAATTAGAAATAAAAATTATCCACTGCAAGTGGAAAACGAACTGCGAACGTAGACGTCCGAGCCTGACACCCTATCTGTTGAGGACACCACATATTCACCAAATATTTAGCATTATAATAAATAGTTGTGTAACTTGCATGTGTGTCATGTGACGTATTCACTGAACAGTTGCCTCACTGTTTTATTGAATAAATTGTAAAAATGTTTTATACTATTTGCTCAAGGACAAAAATGTACATGGCATTAGCAAAAGACACGTAGAAGAAAATAGTGAACCCGTTAAAAAAAAAGAGTAAATGCCAGGCGGAAGGGAAAAAAACTCTAAACCTAGGAAAAGTTTAGCAGTTTGCAGAAGTCGGATGTTAAAGTTTATATAATCATATTCAGTGAAAAAAGTAAGGTGTGAATATTAAGGTCAAGAGAGTATGATGTATTGGGAGATTATGACATCACTATTCAATCAATATCGATTTTCGACATTAATTAACAATTTCTAAAAGTTCTCATAGCGAACAGGTGAGGGGGGAGGGGGTAGAGAATTACCTGTAATCGATCTGACAGTATTCGTCCGTCTACGTGTAATTTCCGATGAGTCTATACGTAATTACCAAACAATCTAAGAGCTACGGATTTAATTCTTAAAATTATAGATTATCAGTGAGAGACTAGATAGCTGTAGTCTGTGTTTGGTGGTGATATAGTTAGTGAGAGACTAGACAGTTGGATTATACAATTGTTGCTGATATATTAGACAACTGGAGTCTATGGTGGATTGTACAGTAGCTAGGTAGAGACTAGACAACTGGAGTCCATTGTTGAGTGTACAGTTCCTGGTTAGAGACTAGAGAATTGGAGTCTATGTTTAGAGGTACAGTTTCTGGGTAGAGACTAGGCAACTGAAGTCTATCTTTAATGATACAATTCATAGTGAGAGAAAAAAAACACAAGACAGTTATTTTTAATTGTACAATTGCTAATGAGAATCAAGACAACTTGAGACTGCACCTGAAGTAATAACTGCTAACGAGAGACTAGACAGCTGAAGTTTACTTTTTAAGATACAAATTTTAGTTAGAGACTAGGCGACTAGAGTATGTGAGCAATTGATCTTTAATGACTGACACTTATCTCAGTGGATCTCAACAAGAGATATCTATGTTAAATCTGTTTAGTTTCATCTGTTTTATGACACATTTATTATGATTCAGTTTACTTGTTATATTAATTTGTTTAAATGCGTGTTTGAAGACTCATGTTGTGAGAAATGTATATGTGGCCTGTGTTAAGACGTGTTTAGTTGTTATGTGTTTGCTATATATCAAGTATCTTATTCTTTCCAGAAAGTGATCTTCATCATAGATACTCTGAGCGTCTCTCTGTCAATGGCCAGGTCAGCAAACCTGCATTGGCCTGATACACCTCCATATACTCTTCGATATATCTGGTCCATCGTCTTTGTCATCTCCCTCTTCTCTCTATTGTTGATATACCATAAATAAACAGTATTTCCATGCGATTATGACATATTTAGTGTTTAAAATAATGTAGATTTCTCACGATTTTATTTAGAAACCAGCCTTTATTTAAATTAGGTATTTTAAAACACTTACACGTACTTATTTTTCACTGGTCATGAATCTTGGAACCGTTCCGCAACACTTCATTTTAAATGAGTGTATGCTTTTTTGCTACTGTCTTGTTTAAAGTCCAGTTCTAGCAGTATCATGTTGCAACTGAAAAATCACATGATATTAATATGATTATTTTAGTGTCATTAGTACTACTTTTTCTCGGATTTCTCATGTGTGTGTTAAATATAAGTTATACTATTATCAACTTTATTATGTCTTTCGGAAGAGACAATTTTAATGTTTGTTAGATCTAAATATAGCATGTTGTTAGTATAATATTTTTTTGTAAAATTTCAGTAATTCCTGGAAACAAGTCGAGAAACTTTCCATTGGAAAACTGTTCCACAGAAGAGATGGATATCTTGTTCCTTCTCTCAGACCATGAGAGAAAAGAGGTAAAAGATAATTAAGAAGTATTGGCTACCTCATTTATTGAACACATTTCTAGTTTCTCTAATAACGAGACAACTCATCGAGTCCTCGCTGCTGCTATATATGACACATTCTCTGACAGGAAAATTGAAGTGAATATAACCTCCTTGAGCTTTAATATAGATCTCCAGATACACAGAAGTAGTGAAAGTATGTCTGTTACCAAAGCTGCGCGTACAATATAAGAGGTTATACAATAAAATACAATTCGTTCAACGTTTGTTTTCTGAAATGCTCAGAGTCCGTGATAATGTGACCCATATTGCTGTTATATTTCTGAATGGTAACGAACACACATTTGATGAACTATCACAAGTACCAGAAACTGTACAACAACAGGATACACATATTAAGATATGTATTTTTGTTTTCAATTTCTACAGTGACGAGAAAATCGTTCGTTTAAATGAGACACTTATTATACAAGATCGATATAATGTCGTTCCATCGAAACACACATTAACAATGGCTATTTGTAATCAATGTCCAAATGGATGGTTCAAGTATGAACATCCCAATTGTGTTGATTATCTTGCATGCTATTTGTTATCTGATAATAAATTTAAACAAGCATGGAAATATGACGATAACAATTGGTGCAAACAACAGTTCCTTGGATTTTCAACTTTAATTGAAACAGAGGATGAGTTAAGATTTCTGAGATCAGTGTTGTCCTTACACTTCAAGGAGTTGATCAATAACAATGACATTTCATATAATTCACCGCCATCTTTGTTTCAAGTTTACATTGGGCTAAGACGACCTAGTTTCGGTCTAAACCGTTTTAAATGGATATCCGGTGACATACAAAGTAGGCCATTGGTTATTAATAATTGGATGCAAGGTCAACCTTCTGAAATGAGCAATGCATGTGCTATGTGGCAGTTTGTCTGGAACTACCACAAGAATAGTTCTGATGTGTCAGATAACGGTTATTTTGTTGATGGATGGCGGGATGTTGATTGTGATCAGAAATTAAGTACATTCGGATTGTGTGAGATTGTTATTCCTGGTATAATTGAAGAATCTTTAATAATAAAACCAGCTTCAAAGATAAGTTTTAATCGAACTTTAAGTCGTGGCAATTGTTTGATATTACAAGATAATATTGTATCTATATCATCACATATAACCAGACAAAGTAACCAGAGTTATCTCTATAAGACAAACATTAGCTCATTTCCAGTATTTGATTGTGGAGAAGATGCAAGCGATCCAAGATATATTTCCTACATGTTTCTATGTGATAATGTTGATCATTGTAGCAACAGAAAAGATGAAACTTTTTGCCTGTAAGAATCACGTAATCGCATAACAGAATGTGCACCATTTTACATGAGAAAATGTTATGGTGTACAATGCTGTGATGGTACGTGTTTACCTGTGCAATGGATTAATGATGGAGAAATTGATTGTTCAATTTGTCCGTCCAGCAGCAGCTCGATGATTGAGGAAAACGATGAAGTTCCGACTCTGAACAAATATCTGAGAAGAAATATAACATGCGCTTTTATTTGCAACTACGACTTTTATGTGACATTTGATCAACTTAACGATGGGGAGCAAGACTGTTCTCGTAAGGATGGGAATAACGACTGTCTCGGTGAACTGACAGAAGGTTTACAAATAGAAAATCTGGATGAGACAATTGGAAAACTAGAAAGAGCTGACACTTTCTATAACTTATTGGGACATGTAATCTGGGCCCCCATGTGTGTATATCTTAAAGACTATTACGAAGCTATCATTGGGTGTAGAGATGTGTCACATCTAAAGAACTGTATGGACTTTATGTGCCAAGACGGATATTTTAAATGTCCAAACAATTATTGCATCCCGCAACATTATGTCCTTGACCAAAAAGCTCACTGTCCCAGAGGAGAAGATGAAAAAAACTTATATTGGGTCCATGTACAGGGAATTATAAATGTTCCAGAATTGATATGTGTCTCCATCCTGACCTAGTTTGTGACGGACATCCTGAATGTCCATATCAAGATGATGAACTGGATTGTGGGGTGTCATGTACCAACGGTTTCAATTGTGTATCTGGAACAGTCACTGCATCAGATTACAACAGATCGATTCCTATAACGATTTTTGATTCTATTGACAGAAGAACAAGATACTTGGACTTGTCTGGAATAAATCTTTCTAATGCAAGTTTCTCTGGATATGCTCAGTTTATGTTAAAAAATCTGAAAGTTATAAAACTATCAAATTGCTTTATCCGTTCTTTAAATTTAATTTTAATCTGCAAAGAATGTAGAATCTACATTTTAGATATTAGCTACAATCTCATAAAGACATTATATGCTCAAAAATTAATACATATATATTTGAATATCTGCGTCATTTGAACTTGTCATATAATCACAATTTTGTTGATATGAAAAATTTACCATTTACATTTCTTGAAGTATTAGATCTCTCTCATACAAGTTTTACATATTTAGATAAATCTTCTTTGAATGGATTGGTTAGCCTGAAAGACTTATACTTAAGTCATACGTTCATCGTTGATATTTCTAAGGACGCATTTCCTACTAACTTAATTCTTCAAACACTTGATCTCCGTGCAATCCACATTTACAAATTCGATGTTGGTTTTGTTAATAGTCTCACAATAACACAAAACCCGTATACGGATAATTTCGAAATATGTTGTCCGCAAATAAGAGGGAAAACTATACCTTCAGAAATGTGCCACTTCCCTGACATAACCATTGCATCATGTTTTAATCTAATAGAGATTGATGTTCAACGAGTTCTTCTCTTGTTGGATGCCTTTTTTGCTGTTTTTGGGAACTTGATAGTAATTTTATTTCGTTTAATTTGGGACAAGTCAGTTTTGACAACAGGCTATGGTCTGTTTGTGACAAACTTGGGTATATCTGACTTTATTATGGGAGTCTATTTTTGTATTATTGCTGGAGCAGATTATACATATCGTGACGTGTATGTTGTGTATGACAAGATCTGGAGAGAAAGTCTAGTATGTAAACTTGCAGGTTTTCTTGCTACACTTTCTATTGAGACATCCACATATTTTATTTTTCTCATCACTCTGGACAGATTCTTGGTCATGAAGTTTCCATTTGGTCAAATCAAGTTTTCTAATATTACTAAAACGATTGCTCTTCATATGTCTTGTATCATAGGTTTTCTTCTTGCACTGATTCCAGTTGTGTTCAAATTTGAAATATATTCATCTAACGCCATGTGTCTTGGTTTACCTTTGACCACACAGCGACTCACTGGTTGGGGTTACTAATTTGCCGTGTTCATTGCACATAATTTATTCATGTTTCTCGTTATCGCTTACGGAGAAACAGCCATCTTTAGAGCAATGGCAGAGAATAAAATGCCTACTACAGCTTTATTCACAACTTCTCGTTTAGCAAAAGATATAATAGTAGCCAAACATCTTTCTCTTGTAGTCCTGGCCAACTTCATCTGTCGGTTTCCAGTAGGGGTAATGGGATTATTATCTCTTTGTAGACATGAAATGAACATATATGCTTACGCCTGGATAACATGTGTTATTCTTCCTATCAATTCCGCAGCAAATCCTCTTATGTACACTATTCCAGTTATTGTGGACAAGTGAGAAAAGTTCAAATACCGTGGCACATTGCATTCTTCAATTTCGAAGTAAGACGTGGGAACAAATTGGTACAAACGTTGATACATCAAGTTTTTCTATCACCTGCGATATTACAGGAAGTACACAATCATAGTTGTATTGGAACATCATATTATTGTATCATTACCGATACTACAGGAAGTACACAATCATAGTTGTTTCGAGGTATAATAAATATATCCTGACAAATGAAATATGTATATATATATTAACAATGATTCATTATATATACTTATAGGGAATCCCTAAATAACTCATTCATTTGTAACAGATATCCACAATAAACAAAACTATCAAAATCCACAATATAATATATACTCATTATTGTTTATCGCGTGTATAGTGAGTGTATTTTATTATATACACATTTAGTCAGCCTGGAGCAAGTTTATGTAATGGAATATGACCAATAGGAAATTAAGAGAAATTATGTTTTTTGAACTGTAAAAGGTTTCTACTGTACGATGTTTGTGAAAATACGATTATAAATGAGAGAAAAATGTGAGACATATTGTTTAACATAGTATATGAATGGTCAATCATGATGTCAACGAAACGATAACAAATTTAAACACAAAAACAAACTGTGTGAATGTTAATATTGCGAATAAATTAATTAAGGTTATAGTTTTTACTTTAATGAATGAACTCGAAGTCTGGTCAGTGATCAAATATTAAAGTATGTACCCGATGTTTGGTCAGTGATCAAACATTAATATATTTAATTGAAGTCTGGTCAGTGATCAAACATTAATATATGTACATGAAGTCTGGTCAGTGATCAAATATTAATATATGTACATGAAGTCTGGTCAGTGATCAAATATTAATACGCATGTGTTTACGTCTGTGGGTCCCACCAATGGTTCATTAGACAAACCGCTCATGCAACAGAAAACCTTAGTAGATGACATGCCGGTATATTGTGGTTATCTTCTTATAGACGCTTCATGGGACGGCATCTATATAATAATGTTTCACAGGTTTTTATTTTGTTATTGCAATGTTTTTGTATATATGTATGAAGAATTTTTGATTGGGAGAGAGCCGGAGATGTACTGCACAACATTCAGGAGGAGGAATCTGACAGCACTGTTTTTCCTATGGCTGAGACCCATCATAGAGGCACAGTGACTCAGGACGTGACAGAACTGTTGATTTAAACATTTCGTTGCATGCCTGGAGCAATAGAGAAGTTTGGCATAATTGGCGGTCAATTGAAGTAGTCAATTTTTGGTGGGGAATGGGCATAGTGAACTCTATCTTGCTTACAGTGGCTATGAACAGTGCATACGTTGAAATCTACCTTCCTGGTGGCGTGATAAATCCACAGACTCTCCAGCAATGTGATGTCATTTTAAAGGCATAGTGTAATAGGGCATGAAGCCATGGACCGCTGGATCAGTTACCAACCAAACAACCATCAAACATTTATGTATGTAACCGAAGTCTGGTCAGTGATCAAACAATAATGTATGTACCATGATCAATGTTCAAACACCAATGTATGAATCTGAAATCTGGTCAGTGAATAAACATTTAGAATACTTCTTCTTATGCGTACATTTTCAAACATCTGCAGATTAGCTGAATGTTGTCAAGGTAACGGAATGTGTTGTGTCATGGTATATAGCTTGTCTGCAATATCTGAATCTTTCGGTCATACATATCCGACGTCGTAATGATGTTTTTAATTATTTAAACCTTTTTTGGGAATTCCAGCTAACTGTTTCTCCCAAACTCCGTTAGTCGTAACTTACGCTATTCTTTGCTCCAATAAGAGTGTCATCAATACACAGGCAGCATTTAGAATATGTAAGTAATGTCATTCTTATGTGGATACACATACGAATATTAAGAATATATAAGTAATATACTTGAGATGCAAACACATGTTGTAATTGTATTATGAGAGAAAGAAATGATGCAGTTTAAGTAAATGTGACGTAAATTGTATCCAAACAAATTCGTAAATTATTTGCCTGCTACACACTGAAAGACCCCGAACTCCTTCTTTTAGATGAATCCTAAATGATGAATGGATTGGGGCTCAGTTTTAATGAAACTACTCCCGCCGAAGATGGATGTGTTGGGCCATTGGCGCAAATAAAAGGGCAACACAACGCATTTCCATTCTCTGGACTACATCCAACTGGAAATCTTGTAGGACCATTGTCCTGTTACAAGAGAAATCCAGTGGAAATTTGATAATGATCGCTGAAGAAGAAGAAGAATGAAACTACGAGTGATATTAAAAAGCTGGACTTGTCACATGATGAAGCCACATTTGCTTAATCTGTACCAAAGAAACAATGTGAAGTGCGTAGACATAAAAAGAAAACTGTTCAAGAAAACATTACACATAGTCTATCAGAAACAGAAGAAACACTGAAGAAAAAAAAGGGTTCAAAAATCTAAAGCCGAAGAGAATTGACTTCACGGTACTCGATTTCCCAGATATACTCCGTCACTCTCAACGTAGTGGCACGCCGCCTGCAAAGAGTACCACTGATAGCAGGTAACTACTTAGCTTCAAACGATAAACCACAGTGTTCTCTGAAAAATCCAGGTTGTAGACAAGACAAAAAGAGTAAGATTTGATCCCGTGGCATCTTGAACACAAGATGAACAACAGATTCACTAAGCTAGGGATATCCCCCAACCCCTGAAGAAAACATGAATAGTGGGGAAAGTTCAATGATGGCAGGAAACTAAAATATGCCAGACGGGAAGGGGAGAAAAACAAAAAAAATATGGAACATAAAACAATGACGCATTACAGTTTATAAAACATTAACAATAAAAATATTAAATTATATACAATTCAAACAAATATAATATTTCGAATACGTTGAAAAGCGTGATGTCTTGTTGAAGACACTAGAACATTATATAGAAAGAAAACACGGAAAATTGAAACTTGACTAGATGGAAATGATACGGTCTAGCACAATGCTGCAACGGGACAAGATGAAGAAGATGTCGGAGGAAGGATGCAACGAAATTTGGATATGGATACATAATTATATGATGAGGATGTAGCAAGAGTAATAGAGAGTGTTGAAGCTCAATCACGTCTAACCGTTTTTGCGAAGACGGCATGTGATCAAACGTGAACTGACGTCAGTGGATGAGTGGTTAACATTCAAATAGGAGTATGCAACCATCACGTCACTGTCCTTCTATCTAGGATTGAGGATGAATTGATAGTAGAAATGTGAACAAGTAAGTCTTAGTAATGATATATTGAATACTTGATGACAGACAGATCTTTACTGTTTATCTAATAACCTTTACATGAAGAGATATGAGACAGTGCTTGAAGTCGCACGTGATAATGACATAATTACATCAGATAAGTTCACTAACAACGGAACATTATGCAGAACGAGACAGACGTAGTCAACCCTATTCTAATTTCCTACGAATTTCTATTCTGAAATAGTCACCCTGGATTAAGTCTTGGGTATGTAAAGCTTAAGTGCACAGCGGGTAATAAACCGTCAAACGGGCATACAACAGGTACTAATTTGTTTGTCTCGTGATATATAGAAAGGCTATATCGGGCTAGAGTAATTCACCTGATGAATGCAAAGGACAAACATATTCAAAAGAAGACAAAGAGAAGACTGTATCACAAGTATGGTGCATGCCCCAGAGGTTAGAATGTTGATCTTACAATCGTGAGATCAAGGGTTTGATCAGGGCCGGATAAAGTCATCTTGGTGCCCTAGGCACAAACGCACATGGGTGCCCCCTTCTGTCCTGCGCCCCCGAACATCCACTTACAGATGGTTCAATATTATGCAAAAAACTAACGAAATAAAACAGTTGTTAACACATATGTGTGTACTATCATCTCTCATACAAAACAGTTGTTAACACATATGTGTGTACTATCATCTCTCATACAAAACAGTTGTTAACCCATATGTTTGTACTATCATCTTTCATACAAAACAGTTGTTAACACATATGTTTGTACTATCATCTCTCATACAAAACAGTTGTTAACACATATGTGTGTACTATCATCTCTCATATAAAACCTCTATAGTTATGTCTAATGTAGGTATTTATTAGTAGTTTCTTACCTACAACACTGTATTCCGGGCAGACCCATTATGTTAAGTTATCCATGTATACAAGGATAGCCAAATCAAGCAGTACTTTTGGCAGTTTGTACGCAAATGTTTGGAGTAGAAATGGCATAAACCGACAGACTAACCTGAAAGTTTACAGAGAAGTGGTACTTCCAGTGCTGGTATACGCTAGTGAAACATGGACTGTGTATAGACGTCATGTGAAAAAACTCAATCACTTTCATACAAATTGTCTCAGAAAAGTTATGAACATCAGAAGGCAAGACAAGATTCCAGATACCACTGTCCTTGATAGAGCTGGTATCCCAAGCATTAACACGATCCTGAAGCAGACACAGATTCGTTGAGCAGGTCATCTGGTGCATATGCCAGACCATCGTCTGCAAAAGATATTTCTCTATGGTGAGCTAGAGAAGGGTATACGATCTCAAAGTGGCCAAAGGAAGCGCTACAAGGACTCGTTAAAGAACTCACTGAAAGCCTTTGAAATAGACCACGATACATGGGAAGAACATGCACAAAATAGATCTACATGGCGTTCTAAAATAAAAAAGAGCGCATCATCTTGTGAAAAGAAGAGAAATGCAGCGGCTCAACAGCGGAGAGCAGCTAGAAAGTCACGGATAGACCAAGATCCGTCTACAGTCGTCATTCCATGTCCAAACTGTCCAAGGACATTTACAGCTCGAATAGAGCTCATTAGTCATCTACGAACTCATAATCAAGGACATAACTAAAATTGAATTTTCAAAAGTGGGTGTAACAAATGGCCATCATGACTTGTGATGGACAACAAGTTATCCATGAAGATAGTTACTGTAGGCAACATTCGTCTTGTTTATCTGAATAAACTATTGTTTTGCAAAGTTATGCTTGTGTTATTATAAATATAAATACAGAGCATTATCAACATTTCGATTTTATATTTTAACCATTTGTATTAAATAATATATATTCATGTAATGTTTCTTTTTGAAATACATTTATTTTAAACAGTTTATATATATATAGCCTGTTGCGTCTTGCAGGCGGTAATTTAGTAATACGAAGAAGCGATCCTTTGAATTTTTTTCTGAATAGAAAGTAATATTGTTCTGAAACAGAACAGCAGTAGTACTTAGTAATCTTCAAAATCAATTCAGAAACCTATTTTCTATGTAAGTACTAATATTCTTCTCAGGAATGGGAACTTTTCAAGCGATTGTATCACAATATCAAGTGATGGAAAATTATTATTTGCATCTTTCTCTTTTTTTCTTCCATATCTTTAAACATAATATTTCTGAACAACGTTGTTTTCGCAGGCAGGTTCTTCCTACAGACAAACCGAATTTTGCCGTGTTTTCTAGTTTTTGGATTCTATGTGGAGACTTATCATTAATGATATACGGATGTCTTTATTCCGTAGAATTGGTCTGCATTGGGCTCGATGACCTTCAGCCAGCCCCCAGAATAGTATTTGTTTTAGGATGTAGCAGTGTGCATTCTGCGGACGTGACCAATCAATGAAATCTATTTATATTAAATGTTTCCATTGTAAATTACAGCAATTGAGAATTAAGAGGAAATTGATAGTAGAAATATGAACATGTAAGTCAGAGTAACGATATATAATGCTTGATGAAAGACAGATAGTTCTACTTCACTGTTTGAACAATTATCTATTATGGAATAGGCTGACAGTCCAGATATGGAACAGTACTCGAAGACACATGTAACAATGACATATAATTACACAACACAAGTTCACTAACAACGGAACACCATGCTGACCGAGATAGACGTAGTCAACGCTATTTTAAATTCATGCGATAGTCTCTTCCGAAATAGTCACCCGGGATTACGTCTTTAGTATGCAAAGCTTTAGTGCACAGAGGGTGATACGCAGTCACGGCGAGTGTATACCAGGAACTCATAAGTTTGTCTGGCGGTACATAGAAAGGCTATAAGAGGTACTCACTTGTTTGTCTGTCGGTACATAGAAAGGCTATAAGAGGTACTCACTTGTTTGTCTGTCGGTATATAGAAAGGCTATACCAGGTACTCACTTGTTTGTCTGTCAGTATAAAGGTTATAACAGATTTTGGTAGCAGATCCTATTCAGGACGTCGCTATCACTCCGGCATTTTTCAATGTAATTATTTTCTAGGCAATATAAATACGTTTAGTAGTTTGCCACTGCTTTCTGAACTATCCGAATGCACAATTGCCTGTGGCGGGAATCGAACTTGATACATTGGCCGTCACAAACGTGCTTTGTACCATTCCACTACAGAATCGCACTATAACAGATACTCACTCGTTTATCTCCGATATACAGAAAGGATATAACATGTACTCACTCGTTTGTCTGGTGATATATGAGAAGGATATAACAGGCTAGTAGAATTCACGTGAAATAAAAGCAAATGTAAGAAATTGAAAAGAAGACAAAAAGAAGACACTACCACATGTATTGTGCATGCGCAGAGGCTAGAACGTTGATCTCACTATCGCGAGATACAGATTGAGATACAGATTAAGGACCGGCGTTTTGATTTCTGTCGATGGGAACATAACAAAAAATAACTGATTTCTTTTTATCTATTAAAGAAAAATGTATTTTTATAAATTCTTATTTTAGTTGTTTTTTTTAAATTAATATTTTACTAGTACTGTATTCATCTACATTCTGATGTAAAGTTTTTACATTGGTGTATTAATTCAAATTATATTGTTTTTTATATTGTAATATCTGTATTTTAAAAAAAAAATAAGAAATACGTTTATCTAGTTTCTCATGTGATGTGTGATGTTTTTAATACGTTCAATAAAATGCAAATTAATGTATTTATTGGTTAGTAGTTACTTACGAACAACTGCGTATTCCGGGCAGTCCCATTGGTGCTTAGTTATGCATGCTGTTAGTTTCCGTAGATCATACTCGTTTTATTTATCTGGATGTAACTATTTTTTGCAATGTTATGATTGTGTTGATATACATTTAAATACATAGTGGTATCAACTTTTTAATTTTATATTGTAACCATTTGTATTAAATACTATATTTCCATGTGGTGTTATCGTCTTCTTCTCTTCTGCGTTCGTTCTCATATAACCACAACGAATATATCGTGTGATTTCCGCCGGGGAGCGTGATGTACGTTGTGCTGCAAGTTCCATAGTAAAACTCGGTTATTTGCATTTCAGTTGACCACGGTGTGGCCTGGACGTCCGAGGCCCAGTACATTCATTTCGTCATGCCTTTAATTCGGGTATCAGGCTTCCCTAGTCCGTGACAGCGTGACTATTTGTTGACGTACGCGCATGTGTGTAGTGACACTACGCCGTCACCATTGTCGTTAACGTCTATCTCACACTAGGTGTTCCACCATCTGTGAAATTGCCTCATGTAATTAGACGTTCTGATCCTATGCCCATCTGGTTCCGGAAAAGGAAGAACTCGACAGAACAGGTTGACCATTGTTCTTTCGCCGTCTTAGCCGAGGTGTCGTTCACCGACATCATGAACTCCTCGCCCAAGTTCGAGTCTCATACCACGCGTTTGAGAGCAAGGCGTTGTCGAGCTGAGCGACCTTGTCCTATTTGCTCCTGAGCCCATCGGATACGGAACCCTTTCTCTCTGCAAGTATACTTCCGTTGTGGGACAGCTTGACAGTAGAGTTTGTCCAGGTCTTTTAGCTTTGCCAGTCGCCAATGATGGGTTCTGAGTATCTGCCCATATTGAGCACAGATATCTAGAAGATTGTCTCGAGCTAACAGATCTCGTAGCTCCGACAGTGTGCAGTTAACGCTGATCTCTGGAGCTATTCGGCCCTTTCATTGTACTTAGTATGAAATATATTCGTCTCTCGCCATGCATCCTCCTTTTCGTGCCTTTTTCATTGGCTGCCCCTCCTATGTTCGGCCTGGACAGACTAGCGCACTACTTGTCGACAGAGCCACTGCATGTGTTGGGTTTGTGGTGTCTGAGATAGTGTCTATCTCTTATGCAGACTCTTTCCATCTGCTACCTCCACATTCTCGGACATGATCCCCAAATGATTTGGCCAGAAACAGCACGAGCTGCTATATTTCTGTTTCCAGAGTGTACTGCGAGGAGCTACTTTTGGGATATTGGTTATCTGCTAACCCTGTGTCCGCCGAGAGCAGTACGTTCCCTTTGCACCCCATGTGATGTTATATTTCAAATATATTTATTTTCGACTTTATATATATATAGTCTTTTGCGTCTTGCAGACGTTGGACTTTATATATACAGTCTTTTGCTTCTTGCAGGCGTTGGACTTACATCGGTCATGTTCTCAGAATGAACAGCCTAAGAATTCCCCAGCAGTCACTATATTGGGTGCCACCTGGAGTAAGAAGAAGAGGGGGACCTAGAGAAACTCTACGAATAACCATTAATAGAGAAGACATGTCAATGAACCTAAGCAACATCCAAGAACTGAAACACCTGGCAACACAAAGACAGAAATGGAAAGCTATTGTTTCTGCCCTATGCGCTTCCTATGGCCCTGGAGGAACATAACATAACATAACAAGTGCATCATTATTTGTTTTCTTCTGTTTCCATGGTGTTCTCCCTATTCTTCTATATACCCACATCTCAAAGGAATCAATTATGTCCTTAAAATAATTGTTTATTTAGTGCCCATGTTTCTGAGCCATACGTACAATAGAATAGATGTAGCATTGTATAATTTTCATTTTAACTTATTTGTAATTTGTTTAGATATTAATATTTTCCTCATGCCATTGAAAGCACTTTTAGCCATTCCAATTCTCCTTTTAACTTCTGTTTCACATCTGCCATCATTTGTGACTATGTGTCCCAGATATTGTTTTACTTGTTGTAGTTTCTCTTCATGTATGCTTATGTTTAGCTATTGTTCTTCTGTGTCTTTGCTGATTATCATGGTTTTTGTGTTTTTGGGTATGTATATCTAGTCCACATTAGTTATGTTCTTCCGGTAGTGACGTCCATTGATCTGAGGTGTTTCTCTAATCGTCTGGGTCATTCCGTTGATCGTTGGGTTAATCAACTAACATCGTAAAGTCCAGGCCGATTTGTGTTACAGAAGTCAGTTCATTCCAATTCTTTTTCATTCATTACTGGATATTTGCAATATGATTTAGAAAAACCAGTGTCCACCCCAATACTGGAAAAATGGTAGCATTATCAAACTACCCAAAAAAAAGGACAACTAAGAAACTGTGATAACTGGAGGGGAATCACACTACTATCCGTACCTGGTAAAATTCTTTGCAATATTATGACTGCAAGATTAAAGTCATCCTTAGACAAAAGACTAGTGAAGAGTAGTCAGGCTTTAGAACAGGTCGTTCCTGCCTCGACCATATATTCACTCTTAGAACAATAATTGAAGAATCTCTAGAATTTTAATCTAATCTAATAATAAACTTCGTTGATTTTCAAAAATCCTTCGACAGCACCCATTAACCATTGCTTTGGGAAATTGTAAAAATATATGGATTCCAAAACAAATATATAAATGTGATAAAATCATTCTATATCAACTCAAAATGCTGTGTTCGAACAGGAAAAGGCAATTCAGAATGGTTCCCTGTGATTACTGGTTTTAGACAAGGCTACCCTATGTCACCATTACTATTCAGTATCGCAATTGACTGAGCTATGAGAAAAAACAGCTTCGACGCAAATTTAGGAATCGAATGGATAAATAAAAAAACACTAGAAGACCTGGATTTTGTCGACGATCTCACACTATTGAGTAAAAACCATCAAGATGCACAAACAAAAACTGATAATTAAAACTCATTGCAGGACAAATAGGTCTCAAAATCAAATGGATACCTACAGGCAAAGGAGCCAGGGGTAGACCAAAAGAAAAGCTCAGAAGAACAATACTTAGAGAAAATAAAACAATCAATATCCATACTATCCAAGAACTGCACAGAATAGCTTTGAACAGACATACTTGGAGTGATCTGACCTCTGCTTTATGCGCTAGCTCGAGCGAAAAAGGAACATGAATGAATGAATTAATATTCATTACTTGAGTTATTTCCTTGATCTAGTAGTCTTTATAGTTCATGTTCACTTTCCGCCAAAAGAACAGTGTTATCTGCATATCTAAGTTTGTTTATTATTTTCCCATTGATCTTGGCATTGCTTCTATATTTTTAAAGATATTCTCTGTGTAGATATTAAAAAAGTCTTTGATGATGTTCTTGTCTTATTCCTCTTCTTATTCCTATGCATGGTGAGTAACTGTTTTCACACCTTATTGATGCAGTTTGTTTCCCAATATATATTTCTAATCAGTCTGATGTCTTTTTCCTATATGACTGTTTTTTGAAGACATTTGGTTAATTTTTTATGTTGGACTCTGTCAAAGGCCTTGCTGTAGTCTATGAAAGAAATATAGATACTTTTTTTGTACTTCTATATATTTATCTATCTCTAGTCGGATACTCAGTATAGCTTCTCTGGTTCCTCTGTTTTTTCCTAAAACCGAATTGTTCTTCACCGACCTCCATGTCTATCTTGTTCTTAATTCTTTGATGTATTATCTTGAGGAGTATTTTAGTTGAATGACTCATTATATTGATTGTTATATGTTCAATACAATTCTATATTCTTAGAATACATGCCGGTTTGAATGCACACCGTTCTTTATTACAGCTGTTATGTTACTAGAGCTAGACATGACTTCTGACAAAACACACTGGAGAAATATTACAGTATGCAAGGTGAAATGCATAAGAAATGCTATAATCGTCACAATAATATACCGAATAGGAAATTAGACATCTGAAAGATAGTGAAGACTATATCATGCAAACAATATACAGTAAGACAGTAGATCAACTGCTTCGGACACCTTATGCGAACGGAGCCATCACAGCCAGCCAGACATAAGTACAACATCGTAAAGAACGACTACGAAGCAAGTGGAAGACCAACAACAAGATGGTAATATTCAATGAGAGAGATTGCTAAGAACTACGGCTTAACCATGACAAGCACAACAAAGATAGCCAAAGATAGAAAACCTCAACTCCCCTCGACATCTGGCAGTATTTGTGGAAAACACAATAGATAGATTATAGTATCCCTCCATATATTGATATTTCTCTGTATATCTCGCATGTCTCTCTTTATTATCATATTTACGTCTATATTGTCACTTTTATGAGTTTATTGTCAAATTTCTGTATATATTGCCACATGTCTACATTTCTACGTAGTTTGTCACATTTAATTTATATAGCAACATTTATGTGCATACTGTTACAATTTGCACAACACTTTCACGATGCATTTACCACTATCATGCCACATATTTGAAAACATCGCTATATTGCTTGTGGCAGCTGAAATGGCGTGCTTACGCAGAATCCTAGGAATATCGTTAAGAGACAGGGTGAGGAATGAGGACATCCGACAAATAACCGGCACCACTCCAATCTTAGAATACATCAAGAGACAACAGAGGAATTGGTTTGCACACATCAGCAGACAACTATAAGACAGCATACCACAGCAAGCTATGCTACACAGATACGTTGAATGCTGACATAGAGGCCGACCAAGAAAACGATGGACTAAAATAAAAGAGGCGACACATTGAACAATATACTCAGCACATAAGAGGGCCGTCTCCAGAAAACTCTTCTACCCCTGACGCCGAACGGCTTAGAGGGTTTTAGCGAATAGATAGTATCATTCTTCTTACTATATTGTCAAATCTCTCTGTATTTTCACATTCATGTGCATATCGCCAAATGTCTGTGTACATTATCACATTTTTCTCTATATCTTTATGTTCCATAACCATATTGTCACATTTAATCGTATATTGTTTAATAAGTTTGAGTATATTGTGTTATTTCTGTGAATTATATCTCTGATTATATTGCCACATTTTATTTAGGCATCCGACAGAACACCTACTCCGGTCGCTATACATTTCAATTTCGCTGATTATCATGATAACAGATAAATTCAGTTAACTGTAATATATTCTTGCACTGCTGACGAACAATAAAGCTGTGTACGCCATTAAATATCGTTATATATTGCCTGTGGTACACTTATGTATTTTACTTCAGATTTACCACAAACTCTGGTGCAAAATATGGGAAAGCGGTACATGGCCGGATGAATGGAAAAAATCCTTATATATACCCCTCCCAAAAAAAGGCGACCTTCAGATTTGCTCTAACTACCGAACTATAGCCCCTATAAGTCAAGCAAGTAAAATAATGTTAAACATCATAATGCAAAGAATCAAACAGAAATTAGAGATGGAGATAAACGAAACACAGGCTGGTTTCAGATCGGGCAGAGGAACAAGAAATCACATTCTTAATATGAGATTGATCATAGAAAAGTGTAGGGAATTTTCAACTGACCTGTACATGTGTTTCATAGATTACTCAAAAGCGTTCGACTGCGTCCAACACCAGCAACTATGGGAGATAATGAACAGCATGGGTTTCCCAAGACATCTGTTTCATTTAATAGAGGAACTTTACCAAGATCAAAAGGCTGCAGTGAAGTTAGAGGACGATCTCTCAGAGTGGTTTGAGGTACAGAGTGGAGTAAGGCAAGGGTGCACACTCTCCCCATACCTGTTCAACATCTACGCTGAAAGTATAATGAGGAAAGTGAGAGAAGACATACACAACACTGACTACCACGCTTTAAACATAGGTGGATTCCTAATCCCGGAACTACGCTACGCAGACGACACAGTACTTCTTTCAAACGATATAAAGGGATTGGAACAACTAATCAAGAACACAAAGAAATATAGCGAAGCACAACATTTGTATTTAAACACGCAGAAAACAAAAATCATCTCAACAGATAAAACAACACAACAACCAAAAATCAGAATAGACAATACCGAGATAGAATGTGTGGATACATTTGATTACTTAGGAGCAAACATCAACAGTGCAGAAGACTGCATGGCAGAAATAAGGAAGAGATTGGCAATGGCATATTGCAAAATAACACGGCTGAAAAACATATGGAAAAACAACAAAATAGTAACGAAAGTACTAATGTTACGAACTTTTATTTTTCCGGTTGCAACATATGGCTGTGAAACGTAAAACAGCGGTAAAGAGGATCAGCGCCTTCGAGCTGAAATGCTACAGGAAGATACTTAGAATATCATGGAAGGATAAAATCAGAAACTCAGATATTATAAACACACTGAATATTCCAGAGTGTTGGTTACTAAACACAATAACAAAAAGAAACCTACGCCTGTTTGGTCATATAAAGAGACATAAATGTTTAGAAAGACAAATAATGGAGGAAAGAGTACCTGGGAGGAGGAGAAGGGGCAGACCAAGAAGACGATGGACTGACGACATTAAAGATAACATGAATACATCGCTAGAAAATGCAAGCCACATCGCCCAAGACAGAGAGAGGTTCAGAGAGTTCATTAGTAAGACAACGTTCTGGAAGGAATACGTCACATGACACACACTTATGTATGTGGTCGTACTACCTATCAGTGTCATCCATGCATATTAATGGTTTAATGAGTGTGTGTGGGGGGGGGGAGGGTTTGTTGTATTGTCGTTCATATTATTTTCAGGTTTTCAGGCATAGCTAGTTTATTTCCCTTTATTCGCTATATTTTTTAATACACGTCTTTGTGACAATATGTGTGTATACGTCATTGTTACCTTGAGTGTAATGTTTAATGTCTGTCATCTAATGGTTTTATGATAGTGACATTATTCTTCCTGTTTCCACTATTTTTTCTACTGCATGTCAAGTATTACTCAGAAGAAAATCTGTATGTTGAAACTATATCCTGTTATTGTATTATTTCACATTGGTATCCTAAAGTATGATAGTTTCTGGGTTCATTGTAAATCTGATCGACCTTGTGATTTACGTAACTACAATTGTTAATGCCGGTAACATTTATAAGAGAAGAAGATAAATGTGCAACCATTTCTTCTATGTTTATATTCTTCAAACTAATGTTCAACAATTCTATTTTCTCAAGCAAGTCGTCCCCAGAACACGAAGATGGTAGTTATGGTGATAGAACTGAGAGATGGCAACTGTGCAGACATACCTGAATAATGATGGTCGTGTTGATAAAACTGGAAGATGATATTCGTGCTAATAGAGCAGGAAGATGGGAGTCGTGGTCATAAAACTTGTATAAGGTAGTCTTGTTGATATAATTGACATATGGTAGTTGTGTTGATATAACTGAACGATAGTAGTCGTGTTGACAGAACTATGAGGTGCATATATTATTGTTCAGTTCAACGGACTGATGAATTTGTTCATGTTCTTGAAATCATTAGCGGTTTTGATTATTTAACTTTCCTCCTGACGTTCTTTTATTCTCTGCTTTGACTTACATCTGTCGTTTCTTATTCTGCAACATTCTGGATTCTGTGAATTTTTGGGGGGTTTTATTTTGTTTTTGTTGAAGGTGTATGGGTATACAAATAATATTACGTCAAAGTTCAGTAACTTGTTTCACACTCAGCACATCGCATTCAACCAGTAATCTCCCTTATATTGTACGTCAGTATAGTCCGTCAAGCTATTTGGAAATAATACCTCAAAAGCAGATTCATAGTTCAACGGAGGGTATATATCAATAGTTCATTATATGGTATAGTTCAATAGTTCACAGTGCAACATAGGTGATGCACTCAAAATACGTCAATAAAAATGGATGTGACGGGACCTGCTAATCTGCAGGAGTTTGAGAACGAACACAGCAGAAGGAGAACATACATTTCGTAGACATCAAATTATAAATACGTATTCAAATTTCCAACGTATTTTTAAATAAATGTACAATGGAAGTGTCCTACATCACTACAAAATGCTGTGAAATATAATCTCATCACTTCAAACATTTAATATTTCACACAAAACTATATAAGTACATAAGCACGTATACTGCACTTATTGTTACAGAGAGGACAAGATACTGTATAATACTACAATTACTTCCGTTTTATCATTTATTCAACATGATCCATTTTTTCAACATGAATCATACGATTTTATAGTTGGATATATTTGTAACAATTCTGTGCCCAATATACATTTAAAAACATCAATCTTTCTTCTTATGCAAGAATGTAATTTTGCTGTCATTAATTATAGAGTGCTTAATTGCACCTCCTTGTTAGAAAAGATTCCCAAACCAAAACCGTTTGTCTAATCCACTGAGTATAGTAATGTTCTAAAATATGTTGCTTGAGATTATTTGTCGTGGAAATTGAAGTCTGTACTCTGTCATGTAATCGCGTATTACGAATTCATTCTTTTACAGTTTCAGTTTGAATACTAGGGGCAGTTAAATAGTGAAATTTTTCAAGATATGATTTTAATTAATTGAACATATCTCTAATGGCAAATGCAATGTTTCTGATATCTTGATTATGTGTGGACAATTTAGTGTGACTGATGCTGCCATCTTTGGGTGTGTATAAACTTTACATGTCATATATTTATGGCAGTGATTTTGAATAGAAAATTTACTTTGGTATGTTTGTGGTATTATATTGTGTAATACTTTACCTATAGGTAATCAGACAACTCTGACTACTAGAACAAACAACGGTGGTTTTGAATTAGCAAAACGAGATAATCAAAAAATATACTTAGAATACCTTGTAAGAAATAAATAGAAACTCAGATATAAATACATTGAAGATTCCATAACGGTGGTTAATAAATTCAATAGCAAAATGAAAACTACACCTGTTTGGTCGTATAAAGAGACACTCGTGTTTAGAAAGACAAATAAGGGAGGACAAACATTGGAGGAGAAGAAAGAACAGACCAAGAAGACGATTGACTGAATACATTAGCGATAACATAAATACGGCGTTGGTAATTGCAAGCAGCATATCCCAAGACAGAGAAGGATTCAATGAGATATTTGGGAAGACAATGTTCTGGAGAGAAGTCGTCACATGGCAGGACCAGATCTGGCATATAATTTTACAAAGTTTAGTTCTGACAAATTTGTCTCTGCTCATTTAATCTCAGTGGTACACTTACTTAGCTCCTCCCTAATTTTACAAATCAATAAATGTTCAATAAATGTTCAGCAACGTGTTAATGTTTATATTTATCATTTCTGTGTGTTTTAAATTTACATTATTCAAATTGTAGTAATTTTTTTTATTAAATAGAAACTTTCTATCTATTTATACATTGTGTCCCTTCGTCAGGAGTAGAAGAGTCTCTGGAAATGGTCTTCTTCTGTGATTTTCTTCTTCTTCTTCTTCTTTCGTTCACTTGAAACATGTCTTTATCTGTAATTCTGTCTCATTAATAAAACTCACTGTCTTTTGTAGTTCATACAGTGTCCCATAGAGCGTTGACTCCAGTGTTGTTTCCTCTGGCCAATATGTCTGCCTCAGCGTTTCATGCTCAGAACACTCTTGAAGTATATGTTTGGCACTCTGTGCTGCCTGTCCACATGTACACATGGCCGTGTTGCCAATCTTGAACTTTGTATACATGTGACTGCGGAGTCGGTTGTGGCCTGTTCTGAGACGTAGAATTATAACTTGTTCTTGTTTGTTCATAATATGATAGTCATCTTGTGTTGGTGTTTGTGGATTTCTTATTGACTTGATCATCTGTTTTTTCTGATGGTAGGTGATTGGTATATCTGGATGGTCTTCAGCAGCACCTTCCTTAGCCAGTTGGTCAGCGTTTTCATTTCCTGGTATTCCACAGTGAGAGGGTATCCACTGCATGGTTACCCTATACTGGTAAGACAATTCGCTAAGTAGTTTTTTCAAGTCTGTTAGTTTTCCAGACTGGAGAGTTTGAAGCACTGACCATGCATCTGTCAGGAATACCACAGGCTGTAGGCCAGAGTTGGAGTTCAGCAGTTTTTTAGCTGCCACACTAATTGCCTGGATTTCTGAATCATAATTATTGCAGAATTTTCCTGTCGGTGTTCTGATTGTATCTCTAGTCTTGTGTGGATATTCCATATTTACACCTGCACCTATATTCCTCACGGCATTCTGTGCTGACCCATCTGTGTATACTCTGACCCATATATCTTGTGGGTATTCCTCATCCAGGAAACTGAGGGTGACTGTCCTTCGCTGCACACTGTTCTGTTCGTCCTCGCTTAGTATTCCTTTCACATGGGTCTGAATGTATATTGACATTCCATGTCTTTCACTCCACGGGGTTTGTTCTGGTACAGGCCTTAAGGGGCTGTCAACTTCAGGTAGGTCTGTAAGTTGTCTTCGGAGTCGTTTAGCTTGACGGATAAAGCTGCTCCTTTTCAGTCGTCCCATTGCTAGATTTTGGAATCTTTCCTTCATTGGATGACTTGGCATACACTGAAACTGTTCTGCCTGAATTAGTACTTTTGTGTCTCTGCGTTCGCCAAGTGTTTGCATTCTTCCAATTTTCTGCATCTCTGATATGGGTGTTGATTTCATTGCTCCCAACATTATTCTAAGTGCCTGGTTTTGAACTTTATCTAGATCTTGTAATGTGGTGTTTGATGCAGGACACCACACAGCTGAATCATATTCCAGGTGTGGTCTTATGCCTTGCTGGTAAACTTTACTGAGTATATTCCCACTGGCTCCCCATGTGGTTCCACTTAGTTTTCTCAGGATAGCTAACTTCCTCCTGGCTTTTGTTGTTGCTTTGTTTATGTACTGCTTCCATGTCAGTTTATCATCAAAAGTAACTCCGATGTATGTGGGTTGTTTGTCTTCTTTCAAGAGCTCTCCATCTATTTTGATATGACCGGCATTTTGTTTTGGTGAGAGGGTAAAAAGTGTAGTGCTGCACTTATCTGTGTTAATGCTGATGCACCATCTATTAGCCCATACGATTAGGGCATCGATAGCTCTTTGTATTTGTTTAGTTGCCACATTCGCATGTTCTTCCGTGCACCAGATCGCCAGGTTGTCAGCATACATTGCCACTTTGATCCCATGTGGTAGTTCAGCAACTAGGTCATTGATGTAAACCAAGAAAAGTTTGGGTGACAGGACTCCTCCCTGGGGGACTCCATGACGCAGTAGAACTTTCTTGCTCTTGCGACCATCTAATTGTACCCTGGCTCTTCTATTATGCAGGTATGCTTTTACCCATTTGTACATTCTTGAGCTTACCCTATAATTTCGTAATTTCTTTAGGAGCCCTACTTTCCAGACCTTATCAAATGCTTTCCTGAGTTCTATCCATGCTGCTAGTACCAGTTTCTTATCTTGGAAGGCATCCTCAATCTCTTGGGAGAGGTAGTTAGCCAGATCTTCAGTATAGTAGCACTGTCTGAAACCTGCTTGCTGTGATACCAGAAGGTTTTCACTTTCAAGGTACCACTGCATCCTAAGATTGATAATGCGTTCCATTGTTTTGCATAGAGAGCTT